>JASSUY010050969.1:0-11249 GCA_032466535.1 Forpus xanthops | reverse complement strand
GACGTGCTGTGTATGGAATACCTCTTTGGCTAGTTTGGTTCAGGTGCCCTGTCCCTGCTTCCTCCCAGCTTCCCCTGCTCCCTGGCAGAGCATGAGACTCAGAAGGTCCTTGGTCAAACCAAACATTCTAAGCTGTAACTGAAAACATCGGTGTTATCAGCACTGCTCCCAGGCCGAAACTCAAAATCACAGCACTGCACCAGCTACTAAGGAGAAGAAAAATGACTGCTGCTACTGAACCCATTGCATGTGGTCAGAGCATTAAACCTTCTAAAAGGAAGATTTTATGCCGCTCTGATGAGCTTTAGTTCTAGTCTGTAATTGTGTGGCCACACACATGCAGGGTGCCTGGTTTGGGGTGTGATTTCCCCCCCTCCTTCCTCCTTCATCGATACAGACTTTTTGGTATGTGAGTAGAACATTAGTCAAGTTGAACTTCATGTGTACAAGTATTACTGTACAAAAATATGTGCTTCTAGCATTTATTTTAGGTTATATGCTAGTTTTACATTATCCCAGCTGGGTATTAAACTGAGTTACAGAACTGGCAGTATTTTGGGGAAAACCAGATGTGTACTCTAAGAAAACAATAGTTTTGGGTCCAGACTTTCATTGAAGTCTGCTTCAAATTCACACTCAGTATTCCTCTCCCTTTTCTCTCACAAAAAAAAAAAAAAAAAAAATCTATAAAATTGAGAGTTGTTCAAAAATGCATTTTGAAAAATCCAAATGATGATTGGAAAGTTTAACGTGTATGCAAGTGCTATCTGGATATGGCTTCAGAAAGTAAAGACCTTTGGCTGGCCTGGAGGCTCAGCTGGTAGCAAAACACATTGCTGTGTGGGGAGACCTTGAATTAAGTTCAACCACAGGCCATTAGTGTCTGGAAGCTCCTCATAGGTGAAACTTTCAGCTCTACAGCTAAGTAGTAAAGGATTCAGAGACTGTGTTACCAATAGATGGTTCCTGTAATTACATCCTAAAGTCATTGTATGCCCTGCTTTTCGCTGAAGTGGAAAATGAACACAAGTGCATGCACAAAGCCTTGGAGAACCATAGAGATTGTTGCTCTGGATTGGTAAAGTTGCCCTGACAATAGACAAACGGTTGGAGCTTAATTCACAGGGGAGAGCAGAGGCTCAACTGCTGTTCCAATTGTTTCTCACCCTCAAAGCAAAGAGATTTCAGTAATTTATAGCAGAACAGGGTGTATGTCTTACCTAATGTGTTCAAAACAAATTCGGTACCATTTTCTAAGCAATGCAGGAAGTAAAGCATATAAACAACTATTTCTTAGTCTTCTTGGTTCAGAATTTAAACAGCAGAGTTTTGTTCTGTAATATTAGTTTTAATGAAAATGCTTTCCCATGGAGAACTTCATACCATAGCCTAAGAAATGGAAGCAAAAAATAAATTTTGAAAATCAATGCCAGAAAAATTATCTTACTTGTGTTCTCAATGTGGCATGTACCTGGCAATTCACATTTTTCAGAATTTGTGTAATTCTTAAATGTCAGGTTTACTAGCTCCAAATTGAAAAAAAAAAAAAAACAAATAAAGGAGGAAATTAATTCAGTAACTGGGAATTCATTAGCAAAATAGGGAAAATATTGCCTGCAGCATTGTAACATGTAGCACAAGACTCAGTCAAAAAACCTGACACTCAGATTCATCTTCATTTTACGTCTTTATATTGCAGAAAGCCTGTTTGCATCATTGCAAAGGCTGGTGTCGAAGAAGGATTGATCTCTTCTTTGGGCTATTAGAAACATTCGTCTACTTAGTGCTTTGAAGAAAGGGGAAGCACATGTGCTTTTCCATCACCGTGTGGGCTTCTAGGGGAGAAACTTCATGTGGAGAGAAGGATGTATAACTGCTGTTTTATCTCCGGACTCGATGGAAATCAGGGGATAGTGATTGGCATTAGTCTAATGTTAGTAAATTTGTCAAAAAGACAATAGTTTTAAAAATGAGTGTATTAACATCCACTTCAATGAAAAAATAATTTCTTGTAATTGCTTTTGTTTGAGAACTATTGTCTGCAAATGCTTTTGACTTGAAACATAGGATTTCCTGAGGTGGAACATGATATATACTTACGCATTACATCTGCTTTTAGTTTTAGTGATCATTGGAACACACTTTGCAGTTCACAGCAGCACTGTCTTTTTTAGTGTGAATAATGTAAATGGAGCAGCTAAAACTTCCATTGTTTTGAATTCTTTTTACATGAACTCTGCTTGTAGATGAAAGCCAAGATTAGAGATAGAGTTGGGTATTTTAATTCTCTTCCTACTGATATCCTGTAGCCTTTCATAGTGATATTTAGAGAAGTCCAGGTTTTCTTGTTATGTATATTTCATTCTAAAACCCAGCCATATTCATATGTTTAATTCTAGTCTAAGTTCTGGAGTACATATTCCGCTTACAAACATACATACCCCACTATAATATGACTAGGACTGTCTGCGTGTATATCCTGCAGTGCCCTGTTGTTTGTGTTGATCGTGAGATTTGGGTGGAAAGCAAAACTCCAGAAGACAGACACTTTGAAGTTCTGGATTCATTTCCTGAAGTCATCCTCCTTTAGGTCATGGTTTCATTCAGAGTAAAAAAGCCTGAGCATTTGAACCTGATCTTTATCTTCTTGTCCAGTTTACACTTTTTCTTGTGCTTCTTGGGATGTTTTCATGAATTATGCCTACAGTGTTATTTTTTGTGCAAGTTTCTCTAAGAAACTTATTAGTGAAACTCAGGTAATTCTCAGAAGTACTGCTTTTTTATTTAAGTGCTCTTTAATTGACAAGTACTGGCTTAAGACTTTCTCCAACTTCTGATTTATAGCTCAGACACACTTACGTTTAACTCCTCATTGCAGTTGTTCTTACAATTCTTCTGCTTTGCTTTTGAAGCCATTATGTATTTCTATAGCTAATTGATGTAAATTGAGCTGATTACATCATTTCATACTTAAAATGCAGGAGGCACTGTATTAATTTTCTTTTCCCTATGACTTTTCCCTAACATTGCAATACTGGAACTTTTCCCCTGTGTATAGAAGGCTCATGCCATCATTGCATGTGCTTTTTTTTTTTTCTCATCCATATTTCTCCAACTTAATAGGATCCTTCAGTGTATGGTAGGAGCAGTGTTTTGTTGCTCTGGCAACAACAGCCAAACTTTCAGATGTTATTTTTCTAGTATTAAAAAAAAATCACTGCCAGTTATGATGTAAACATTTGCAGTTCCCCCCCGAATGTTTTTTTTTTTTTCTTGGAATGAAAGTAAAATCACTGTCCCAAAGGGAAACTGAGAAATTGGTTTAGAAGCAAAATAATAGATGTGTGTGATTCTAGTAGATCCTCGGTGATCTGGTCTTACTATTTATAAGTGGCATATTTACTACTAGTCTCATTGGAGGGGATGCACCCTCTGAATTCTGGAGTCTGTATTCTAGTTTAAAATTATTTATGAAAGGATTGAATGCTCTTTCTGCTGAAAGTGCCTGAAGACTTTAATGAAATTGCATAGTAAATGCTGAAAGTGCTTCAGCATTTATCTTGACCTTTTGTTTTAAGTGTAACTAATCCCTTCAGGAATTGGAGAATGGAGGATGGGACCAACAGGGAGGCATTTAAAGCCATGTTTACATTTATTAGATTAGCAGGGACTTGCCACATAAAAATGTAAAGGCAGACGAACCTTTAGGACTGAGTTATCCTTTCTGTCTTGGCGAGGTTATGTCACACCAAAAGATTTCCCACCAGCCAGATGCTGTGTGAATCACTACTTACTATTCACTGGAGTAACCTTTATCAGTCCTGGTCAGTTAGAGGGAGTCGAGGTCATTCCTGTCTGACTTGTTCTTGAGCTTTTGCACTCGGCAGCTACAGTTTAGTAAGACTTCCTTGACACTGTTGTATTTTTCTGTGAACTATTGAGCCATTTCTTAATAGCACTTAGTTCTACGTTGAATAAAGCCCAAAACTAACATTCTATTGGAAAAAAAAATAACCCCAAAAAAACATTTAAGCCAAAAACTTCTTTCATATTGCACTAAGTAGTGAATTATCATAGATTTAACTGTCTGCTCTTGAATAATCTTCTTCTTTGGGAGTAGTTCCATCTATTTTACCGTACTTACTGCTAACAGCAAGCCATTTAGTCACAAAATGTTGCAATCACATAGATTTGAATATTTACTGTTCTTAGAGTGAATTATCGCAAAAGATTTTGCAAGCTGTAACAGAATGTCAAAATCTGAGCTTTTTCATGCCAAACGATTATTGAGGCACATAAAATAATTTCTGGTGGGTTGAATGCCTGGCAGCCACATGTCCACATGTGCACGTATAGCTCATATGATGTAAAACATTCATTCACTAAAAAAAAAAGATAAGAGATTATTAACCAGAGCTTTGCCTTCAAAGAAGGTGGGCACAAAATCCCTGAAGTATCCAGTTTAGGGAACTCTAAATGAGGTGTAAGGTATATCCAACTAGCTTTTGTGTGACAGCTGCAATGAAACTGTAGGTTATGGTTTGGGAAATGGAACATCTGAGAAGAGCCATCAATTAACCACAGAGTTGTTTTGAGAAGTTTCCCTTGGTGAGCAATTTACTGAGAGTATCTTCATACAAAAAGATGAGTCAGATGTACTTACAGATTTCCTTACGAGCTTCAAACTTCCAAAGAGCCTCTTTAATTTGATACGGTGAATTCAGATGAGGTAACTCTTCTTTCTGTAACCAAGTCATTTTTACTGAAATTGCATCTGCAGTTGAACTGCCAGCTAATTATAATTAAGTCTTGCACATGTGCTTGTTTAAAGTGTATTTTCAGTGTAAGTTTTTGCCTTGTTTTGGTGTATTGTACATTATTGTACAGGGCCTGAGTCCATCTCTACTTGTAGTCAAAGGAAGGACCTCACTTAGCTTACCTGGGATGTGACCCCAAAGCATCTTGAGACAGTTCCTCTTTCTTTGCTGTGTTCTGTTGAAAGCAGATATATTACTATCTACCTATGATATTGAGTTAAAATAAAATCCAGCTAATGTGAATGTGGACTACTGACATAAAGGATTTCCTGTAATCTCATTGTATTTAGATCTCATGATACAAAGCTTGATGTGGGCATTTATTTCTTTGTAATTAACTTTGCTTCTCTTTCAGCCAGTGTATTAGTGCACAGATAAAGTTTTAATTACACTGGTTATCCTTTTGTGTTCAGTACCAGCCACTTCTCCAAGGAGCTGTTAGGCTCTTGAGGATCCCCAGCTCCCCGTGTAAGGGCTTGTGTATTGACCCAGTTAAAGTGTTAAGATACTTTTAGCAACTGCACCCTTGTCCTTAGGTGTTCACTTAAATTTAGGCAGGATGCATTTAGCCTGGAGAGAGATCAAGGGCCTCATGGGATTCTCATGTGCATTATGTATATGTGGAAAAATGTATGTTGAACTGTGTTTAGGAAAGGGTCAGAAAGACAAATCGGGTACTTTTTTAACAAAAGACAACATGAACTGTATTAATTTGATCTTCTTCTGCTCCTTATGTTTCTCCAGCTTATTTACCAAGTAGATGCAAACACTTCAGAAAGATTGCAGAATACTTACCTGTAAATTTTTAAATTATTATTATTTTTCTTTCTTCAGGGCCTATTGCAATGTTTCACTGATGTCTGCTGTTCTCTATAAAGCCATAGTGCTGGAAAGTACTGATGGCTTTACTGAATAGAGTTAGTCTTCAGAGGCAGGGGCTTGGTTCTGGGGCTTACTAAGCCGTGCTCTCCTTGGGGATCACTGCACGAAGGTCTGGGGAAGCAAGGTAGTGTGTTGTGAAAGGGCTTTTGAAGGTGCAGATGGTTTACATACGTGAAGCCACAATTTGCCATCAGTCATCTATCTCAATCCAACTGCAGCCGCCAGAAAGATGGACATTTTTGTGAAGTTTGTTAAAGTAACCACAATATCTGCAGTTAGTGTTCACTCTGTTCTCCAGGTTTTGTACAGGCATGTTAAGGGAATCTCAGAGTAGACGTTACGGAGTAGAGCTGTGCTGTGGTATACACTCAAAGTAAAAACAGATGAGATGGTTTATTGTTTGTTATGCAAGGAAATAATGTGACTGATAAAAATGTACTCTGGAATTATCCTTTTCATTTTTCCACCCTCGGCAGAGCTGAAATGAGTTTCACTTTTCATGCCTTTTAGTTTGGGGAATTTAAAGGAGGTGCTCTCAGTTATATGACTCTGTAGGGGTGTTAGTTAATGAAGTTTTGACAGATTTAAGGTCACATTTTGCATGGTTCAATTCAACACACTTAGAAATACACAGCAGGGAGAGTTCCTCTCTCTCTGAACTGCTGTGTATTAGACTGTTATATATGCTGAATTTCTTTTGTATTGGCACATTTTATGTAAGAGATAAATAGCAAATTTAGGTACAAATTGTTGTTGGAATAAGGGAAGGACTCAAAGTAAAGCTTTTGAACTAGATCATTAACTTCAGAATGATACCCTAGTCTTTAAGAGCAGTGCATCCTTCTTATATTGTTTCCAGTTACCTGAGATCAAACATACTTTTATTTTAAGAGAAATGTATTGTGACATTAATGGGATTATATTACCTTAAAGCTTGCTGTGTAATTTTCTGCAAATCTGGTATCATAAAACACCTCAATATTTGAGGACAGGTGAGTGAAGAAATTTGACTTAGGTTGATTCTGTATGTTCCAGCTTTGGTAGCTGCTTCATTACCACTGAGGCTCTCAGCACCCTTATTTTTTCTCTTCTCTCCTGTGCATAACACAGTCCATACCTGGTGTCTTGCTCAAGTGGAAAGGAGACTTAATAGCTCAATCTTCTCTTTGACATCAGTTCCTTTTATGTTTTAATCTGGTATTGCTGGGCACAGACATTAGAAAGAGTGTGGGTTTTGATTCAATGAATATGTCCAGTTTAGAGGAAGTGTTTAGAAGGTAATTAGAACTGAATTAAAGCATGTTAGCATACTTAATATAAATCAGCATTAATTTAATAAATACAAGCTTGGTTTAGTGAGCTTGACTGACAGTATACTTATTTGCTTTGGATTTTCAACATGCTGTTCTGATAACTCGAAATTGTATCCCTGTAGCAAATTATTGAAGTCAGTGTTGACATTTATTCAAAAGTATTTAGTTGATATATTGCAAAAAGTAATTTTAGCCTTCCAATTACTATTTACTGGTGTTTTCCCACAAATGTCTTTGACTAATGCTATTCAGTATTTTAATCAAAGATACGAAAGAAAATGAATAGTTACTGATACGTAAATGGCAGTATAATTAAAGTAATGAAAGTAACAGGTCATTTTTACACTCTGACCTAGATTGTTAGATATGATTGACTCAACTTGCCTTTTAATAAAGCTAGGTGCAAAGTAATGTATTTTTCTAAGAACAGTTATTCCAGAATTATTTTATTGTGCTGGTGAAGGTTTGGTCATCTGTTTGATAGGATAAAATGTACCCTTTCACCTCCCAAACCTTTTCCTGCTGAGTATAATGAGAGGACTTACAAGATGGGGCAGTATGTTAGGTTCTCCATGTTATTCCACCAGCTGAAGTACTTTAAGGGAGATGGCCATTAAGGGAGATGTTGCACTTCAAAAAGTAGCTGTGGCTTTCATGGAAATTGCTGTGTATAAGGGCCTTTAATTTGTGCTGTGTATGACAAACTAGACAATGATCAGCCCTTTGTAACAGTAAAATATAAAAACCTGTGAATTTCTGGAAACTCTGTGGAGGCTGGATATGAAACACATTGTTGGAATACACATTATGGCCTAATGGGTTTTCTTTCTCTTGTGGTGATGCTGTTTTGGTGAAATGATCAGAACAAGCTCAGGTTGAAAAATAAGAAATTATTGTATATAATTATTCAGAAAAATGTGAGTGCTGTATATTTTGGCTTTTTTGCTTCACTTTAGTGTGATGTAAATTGTTTGAAGTCAGACATAGAGCAGCCATAAAAATGCATCCCAAAAGATGAGAGACTTTGTATTTTGGAGGCTTCTGCTTAAGAAAAGCTTGCCAATAAATGATCTAAAGGATGGGTTATTTTCCAAGTGCTTACTTGCACCTCTCTATGCTTATCATTGCTAGGTAGGTACTGAGAGAGAAAAGCTGCAGATGATCTCTGCAGTGCTGTGAGCCATCTGCCTTCCTTATCTTTTTGGAAGAGGAACTCCCAGTCTTTTATTGCTGTTAATATTTTGGAAAGTTTGGAAAATAAAACTTAGTCCTTAGAACTGTCTTGTAATTCCATCAAAATACTTATTGCTTTGTTTTAAATAGAGCATAAGAAGTATGCAGTAGTATGTGATGATCCTTGCTCTGTATTTTCAGCTGTATATTTGTTCAGAAGAATTGCAGGTTAAATGGGAATTTATTCTGCTGGAAAGAACACACATCATCAGGCTGTATACATTCTGATTTTATGTACATATGGGATACATAAGTACTATGTAAGAGTTACAGTGGTTTTCAGTGAATACTATTTGATCTTAGCGACAAGATGACTGCTTCTTTGGGAACAGGAAGGTTACTCCATCCTTCTCTGCTGCTCCTTTTTGTCACGTTAACACTTTAAGTTTGTTGGAACTGCGCTGTAGAATCATCAAAATAATGTTGTATCGGCCACCAGTAGGTATGAGCTTCTCAATGCAGTTGACCAGGGTTAAATTGAACCAATTTGGTTAAATTGAACCAAATAGATCATGTTACAGATTTTCCTTTGTACTTTAGTATCCTCCATTCTGGACTTGTTTTGTAGTGTTGGGTCTTGCTGTGCTTCATCAAGTAAAACGAAAAGCTACACAAGACAATCTTGTGAAGAAAATACGAGTTTGATTTGGTTTCTTTTTCCACAGCTTCGTTCTTCTGGCTTTCTGCATTTCCTGTTCCAGATTCCTTAGTAAATGCCAAGGTGATGGAAACCTTGGTTAGCCTAAGCCTCTGATGTTTTCAAGGAACTCACTAGTTTCTGGTATTAAACGGTTTTGAGTTCTGGACCTAAATATAGAGTTTATGTACCGGTTAGATGAAGCCATCTATAAGCCTGTAAATCCACTAAATAAATGCTTAGTTGGCATGAAACACAGTGGATATTTTTGATGTTCAGGCTGCATGAAACAGATTGGAAGACAGAAAAGCTTCAGCTAGAGGGAGTTATCTTTTTCTTTTTTAAGTGAACATTTTTATCAGCAGAGCTTGCTATCAGTTTAAGAAGCTGTGTCTTCTATTTGAATGTATTCATGTCTTTATTTGAATGTATTAATGTCTTCTATTCAAATGTAGTTTTGCCATCAGTGATAAATGGCAGAGTAGGACAATGATAGGCAGGTATTAAGTTTTTATTTTCTAGGAATACTGTAAACCCATAACCATTGTTACACTTTGGGGCCCAAACTGTCCTTTTAACTAATGTTTTAGCTAGAGCGTGTCACCAAGATCTTTCTCTTTTCCTATGCATAACTAATTTCTTCTGTGTCACATTTGCTGAAATGATTCCTTTCTGGCTCCAAGTGTTACAGGATTTTCAGATGTGAACCTTGTATAAACAGCCACTCTTTCAGTGACTCAAAATTTCATTTTTTAAGAGAAACGTCATCTTTTATTGCATTCCTGCAGAGGAAATGGGAAGAAATGATGGAAAAACGACACCAGAATCCCAATATGTCTTATTTTGGGGCTTTTTATAGGTAGACAAACAGACGTGCTTGCCTAGATTAATTAAAAAGCTCACAACAGTAGCAAGAATGTGTTTTAGAAGGCTCAGTCTGGCAAGGACCAGCCCAAGGAATGGTTTTTTTTGGTGAACAGATGTCAGCCATCCCAAAACAATCCTTCTTTCTAAAGGTTGGGGTCTAAGGGTAAGTTTTAAGTTATGGGCTTCTAGAATAATATTTCAGAGATAAGTAAAATCGGCAGAGGACGTGATGCAAATTGAACTGTGGTTGGAAAATGTGCTTGAATAATTTTGGAAGACACTGAAGGAAAACCTATTACATTTTAATTTTTTAATTTTATTTCCTGCCCTGGCAGTTGAATGTAAAATGGGAACTGTTAGTTATGGACTAAAATGGTCTTTAAATGGAAAGGAAGGCAGCAGAGAAAGTAGCTGGCTTTCATTATTAATACTAATTTTATTATTATGTTTTATATGGAAAGCATCTTACAGAAGAAGGGATTGGAAATACAGGACTTTCATGCTCAATAGCTTGCATGTCCAAAATCATCAAGACTTTAAAGAGAGAATGACAGAAGGGAAAAAGGGGTTAAGGAGAGGAACAAAAAAGCCGACAAAGGCAAAGATTCCGGTCCATGGGATACTGGTACCGGGTTCATGTTTGTGCTACAGTTCTCAGGAAGCCTGAGGTTGTGTTAATGCTGCTGTAAGGAGGGGCAGAGAACGTCTGTGTGGGGGTAAAATATCCTTTGAGTGGGTAGGAGGGATCTGTCTCTCCCTTAGCTCATGTTATCAGGCTTGTCAGCTCTGATATCTCTTACTGAAAGCTCATAATGCTTTAAAGAAAAACTAACGTTTGGTCAAAGAGGCTGTGATTCTGTATTCACCAGCTATGCCAAGAGCTCACACTTCATCTTAAACATGAACATTCCTTCTGGTATTTCTAGGACTATATAAAATCAAAACTAACAAAAATGCATTTATATTTCTGTCTGAAGGTGTTAGGGAACATTTTCTTATTCTAGAAGGTGGCAAAAGAGGGAAGAGGCTCGTTCATGCTTGCTTTTTAATTTAGACAAATTGTCTTCACCAGGGTCACCATGCAGTGTGGTAAACTTTGAGACACCAAGGTTTGGGACATGAAAGCTTGCAATGATCGGGCCAGCTCCCAAAATGTGCTCGAGAGCATTGGTGGGTTCAATGTATTCTCACAGACATACATCTCAGAGAGCCTCCAATATCTTACAGACCCTTCCTAAAGTGTTCTGATTTTTCTTGATAAATGACTTTCACTGGGCATTCTATTTGGGGAAAAGCATGTATCTGTGGTGGTAACTGCAAGCTGAAAGAAGAACGGAATTTAGCAAACCCTGTTCCAGCTGTGCAGTTGTTTATGCTTGCAGTGGAAATAATTGTGCAATGTAAAGAGCGGGCCCAGGCTCCGGGAGAGCTACAGATCTTGTCACTGTCAAGGCAACTTGTTACCACTGACAGCAAGTAATAATAGATGGCCAAATGTAC
>JASSUY010050965.1:0-60954 GCA_032466535.1 Forpus xanthops | reverse complement strand
AATCACTGCTGCTACCACCAATAATAATAATGACAAGGGAAATAACAAGGGAAGAGAATACAACCACTCTCAATCTACCAATCAATAACCAGTCCAACTCAGCACTGATCCCACTCTTCTGAGTCCCTGCCCATAGCTTTTACATCCTGGGCATGATGTGCTGCGGTATGGAATATCTCTTTGGTCAGTTTGGGTGAGGTGTACTGTGTCTGCAGATACTCACTAGCAGAGCCTCCCCTGTAGCATTTTGAGCCACTGACTAGGGAGAAAAAGGCCTTGGCAGTGGGAGGAGCTGCTGGGCAGTGGCCGGGAGCTTCACAACTGAAAGTTTTCAGGGTGAAAAGAAGGAAGTTCTGGCAGTTCACACGTCCCCAAGTGCCAAAACATTGCCCAAGCAATGCTTGCCTAGCTGGCTCATGTGTACTGCCATTGTTCAGCCAGCTTCATCTGCGCTCTTGTTTCCTAGCTGCCTCTTTCCAAAGGCTCTGTGGATTGCACTCATTGTCCATACAACCAATTAGAGTGATTGTTGCCATTATTTCAGTGATATCTCACAGAAATAACATGCTCATAGGCACAGCTTTCTCATTCCTTCAAAGTCATCACTGTACCAGCAGAACTTTAGCTCAAAAGTTTTACTTAAGCATATAAATGATATTTGTAAGTTTGTCCCTTACATTCTTCATTTAAGCTTCCATGTAGGAATAGATATTATAAATATTAATGTATTTCTTCCTACCTTGATATGCTAATTCTGGTGTGAATGGCAATCAAGAAGCAGCTGAAAAAGATGACTTGATTCTGATATTATTTATGAATCCTGCACTGAAGTACTGGGCTGCTGGTGTGTGACAATTCCAGTTAAGTGCTTTAAGATTAATTGCTCTCTGGGGATACCTTCCCTGTTTCTTTCATTGTATAAAATAATTTAGATTATTGAATGCCCTATTTATTACCTTAGTTCGTTGCCTCAAATTAAGTGAAACTGGTTCTTTCTTTCTCACCTCTTTCCTAGCCTCCTAAATAAGGTGCTGAATTCAAGTGCTTTGAATTGTGCTCCTAATAAGTCCGACTGACTTCAGTAAGTTAGCTAAATAAAGCCAAATGCTTGTAAGAGTGATGGATCTTTTATAGTTCTACAGTGTAAACTGAAGAGCTCATTCCTGAGCAAGCTGGATAGATGTTCAAGTTGACTCATTTTGTGTTTAAAGCAGAGTCACAAAAATAATTTCCTAATATTAGATAATTGAAGACATGCCTAAAATAAACCTCAGACAGTAAGATCCCCTTCCCCCCCGATGTTGTTTCAGAAAGCTTTATATTGGAAAAATCTGGGACAGAGGCCTGGATTTTGCCACTCTTCTTGAGCAGAGATCCAAGCAGATGCAGTAAACCTGATACCGGTGAAACAGGTGGAAGTTTATATTTCAACTTCACATTGAGATTCTGAAAGGGGTATTCATCTCTGCATAGAATATTAGAATAAAAATATAGAGTTACAACTGTTTCTCCGCCAATTATTTGTACAGGCTGAAGATCTCTGGTTTCTGCTATTGACTTCAGTGGCAGCAGGGACCTACTTTCATCAGCATCAGGACCTAACCAAGTTGGAAAGGCAACAATGTCTCAAACCAAACCAAACACACCAAATTAAGCTCCATGATAAATGCTTGAAGGAAAGTAGGTTGAGCTACTTGTAAATCAGTAAATCTTATCAGCATGTGTAAATCTATCATGCACCATACTGCGTGTTTGCCAGGTGTCGCACAAATGGTCAGAATTAATGTATTTTTTTTAATTTTTGGCATTTCAATGAAACTGTAAATAACAGGAAGGATTGGAAAAACATGTAACCCCACTATAGCTGATATCTCACAAGCTGCTCTCCTTTTTTAATGAGTATGAAATGATGTTTGTCACATCGACAAATCTTGACTGCTGAAAGATCAAATGACCTTTGATTGTAAGGGGTTAAAAAGACCAGATGCTCAGAATTGAGTTAATTGTAGATTCACAGTGCTTCAAGCTAAAACCTGAAAGACTGAGTGTTGTCTTTTCTCATTTGATGTTGCAGGTCACTGAGGTTATGCTCTCTAAATGTGTAAAGGCCCTATGAATATGAAGACTTCTTCCTTTTCATCTATCGTCTTGGTAGCAGAATTACCCACTATGATTATAAATGACAATTTTCTTTTCAAATGGCTGTAAAGACAAGAAGGGCTAAATTTAAGACCCAGATTAAAATATGCCCAGTTTCAAGCTCTTTAACATGGAAACTGTGGGAGTTATGTTTAACTGGTGGGAGATGGTACTAAATTAAATAATACCAATTTGACTTATGAGCTGCAGCATCACCAGATGTACTCATAAACTACAAATATCCTTTTTATTCTATTTCCCCATCAGCACTCAGTAGGTTCAGAAAGAATATTTGCCTTTAAAAAAATTTTCCACTCCATAAAATGAGAAAAGTTAGCAAAAGTGATGTAAACCTATAATACAATTAAATATGACTTCTCTACAGTCTTCCTAATAGACTTACTGTAAACATATCATCAAAGTTTTCAAACAGCATTGTCTGTTTGTGAGATCAGTTGTTTACCTATCTGATTGATTTTATCATGGGGAGGGGGATGGTTTGCCAATTTGACACACGGTATTTGTTTTGTGCCTAGATTAGATGGACCCAAATTATGAGGATGTTGGAGGCTGTAGGATGCAAACCTACTTTTGAGCTTGCTCTTGAACAGTTGCAAGGAAAATTATAGTCAGTGAGATTTATTCAGTCTCATGACTACTATTCCACCCTACTATAAGGAGGGCCTGAGTGGGGAGGACTTTGAGAATGTGAGAGTTTCATATTTCTTGTTAAGTATGTTCAGAGACAATAGAAGAGTGGGACCTCTGCCAGAGGTGTCAGGGGGAGAAAGCAGGTCATTGATGCCTTCTATCAAAATGACAACTCCCAGTAGGAGTTCCTCATCAGGGACTGCTTGGGAGCAGTGGAAAGGTAGTCAATTTTGTTGCTCCATCAGGAGCTGGCATTATATCCATTGCTCCCCACAACTGTACTGCTATATGACCTGCTGGTGGGAAATGCACTGTACAAAGACACTGCTGGCATGCTAGGAGTCCTGCAGAAGTTTAGAGATGTCAGGAATACACTGACGGCCTGTGCTTTTCAGATTTGGTAACCAGATCATGCATGGATTGTTTAGTTGTGCTGAGAAGGTAGCAGGACTTTACATGCTGTTTTATGATGGTGAAGCTAAATATATTTTTGCCATATATTGGTTTGCCTTGCTACTGCTGAAGTTTGCACATGCTTTATATTATTCTTGTATCAGGAAGAAGATTGTAAGAATAACTTCTGTTTCAGCGTGGCACACCTCTCTTAAAGATGCTATTTTTGCTCTGTCTGGCCCTCAGATCCAGGTGAAAATCACGTGTTCCTGGTTAACTACTATTTGGGGAACCTGCTCTGTTCTTGTGGACTAAGGTGGGAGGGCTTACCACAGAAAGATGGAGAGTTGAACTCTGCAGATAAGTTAGCAAGGATCTAAATTACCTCCACATAGCCTACTTAATTTATCCTTTGAACACATCTTTTATACCATGGTGCTTTGGGGCTATTCCTTACTGCAGGTTATTCCCTGCATTGTTCTTCCCTAAATGTAAGTGTCTAAAAGTTAAGTGTCTAGCTTAAACTAGTTAGACAACTTGCCTCTAAAGTCTATTGCCACTGGGAGGAGAGAGAGAGATGATCCATCTAACCTGTTTTATACAGACAGACTCGATCCTCTGAACCACCTCATACTTTTCTTTATGAAAGGATTCAATGGCTGCATCATTTATAGTTACCAGATCTTGAGTCTCAGCTTTGCCATCTGTGTTGACCAGACTAAAAAAATGTGCTGCCCAACATTTAAGTACTTCACGCAGATTCAAGTGCCACAGCTGACCATATACTCAGAGGTGGTTTGTTGCCATTTTCATGTCAGGGAGTAGTAGCAAAAATGGAATTTAATCTGTAAACATTTTTTCTTAGATGTAATCCAGGTGTGCACATTTAAAGTGCTTTCCAGAGCCTCGCATTATTGCTGCCTTCATGAGAAATTTTTATACAGCAGCTGTTTTCTCCCTATATACAAAAGGAACGCGTTATTTGTAACGTATGATGTCACATTTTGCTAGAGGGACAAAAATGAGTGTCTTACTGGAAAAATACCCTGTTAAATAACATCCATCTTCCTTTTTGCAAAATGGGCAGTTATTATGAAGTTATTTCCGTGAATGCCCTTGCTATAATGCATTTTCTTGTGCATTTGAACTTGATCAGTAGCTTTTCCTCAGTGCTGTTAGATCCTTAGGAAGAGCAGTCCATTGTATTAACTGGGTGGGATGCCAGATACAGAAGCTGGCACAGAACAAAACTCAGATGGTCACTATTTGCTTACTACACAGCCTGACGGCAGTGGGATTCACCAGAAATATATAAGTTGTTTAACACATCTTTAAAAAAGGGCACATCTTTTCTCAGTGCTCATACCTGTTCCCCTCTGTTCAAATGAACACTTGCTTTTCATTTTGTCAAAAGTGTGACTGTGCCCTTTGCAAATGTTTATTGGCCCTTTTAAAGTGTCTGCTGAAATACTTTGTTGTTGATCATGAGGGGTCATGCATTTTTATACAAAGCCGTGTGATTTTTGGGTGCTGAATATTCCTAGATTTCAGCATGTACTAATGCTGGAATTACTGAGTGCTTCAATTTAAAAGAAACAGAGAAACACAACTTTGATGCAGGCTCCAAGTAAAGGATTTCTTTCACCTCTGAAAGTCAGATATCCAGTTGAAACTAGTCATCTTTCTTCTTTTCTAATTGAGAGCGGTATCACAGATCTCTCTAAGACACTTACCTTAGTGTCGCGTAATTAGATTAGAGGTCTTTAGAATTATCTCTGCCCATTGTTTTCCCCTTGATGTCAGTGGGAAGTCAGATGTTGACATAGAAATTAAGTATCTAAATATCTTTATGGATATAGGTTTAAACTGGAAGATTTTGTTTGATGATGTTGCTGTCTGCTTTTTTCTTCTATTTTATCATCTTACCTTTTATTTCCACAAAGCAGAGGAGAAAATTCTCTCTATAAACCCTTTCCCTGAGAAAAATACTACAATCAGCTGAAGCCAGTAATTGGGTTCTAAATCTTTATGGCCTCAGTTCTAGTTTTTAAAGTATATTTAGAATAGCCTATTTAGCTGTATCCCTTCTCCTGCCTTTAAAAATGCCAGGCACACCAATAGAACTATATGAATAATAAATTATAATACTCTTTATCATCTAAATTGTTATCATTTAGAATTTTCTCTCTCAAGTGTTTCTTCTAGAAATCTATTCAACCCTCCCTGATGACACATTTGGATGAACATTTTTCAACTGTGAATGCCTAAAGTTAGTCATCTAGATCTATACTTAGGCACAAAAATGAATGACCTGATTTTCAGAGTTGCTGATTACTTATTTTGATGCATTGATATGAATTTAATAGCTTAGCTGTAGGTGCCAAACTCTTAAGAATATTATTTTATTACTGTGCACAACTTGTCTATCAAACTGCGGAACACATGCAGAATTAAATCACTAATGAATGATGACAATATGCCATATAAAAATAATGTTGCATTGATTCATTTATTTGTTTACATGGCTAGGCAGGCTAATTTTATGCACAAAGTCTATGCTGAAAGCTGATTTATAATGATTTGAACAGAAAAGCACATTTTTCTCCCATTTCACATCAAGACAATGGCGAATTCTCTGTGAAGAAAGCTCATCCTCTTGTTCCTTGCTGCATGCCAAAGGGAAATATAATTTGGAAACAATTTGCTCATTCTATCAGAAAAGCAAAGTTAGTTTTTCCTGATGACTTTCATTATGTTGAAAATTGAGAAAAACTGGATACTACACAATAAATTGATGCGTATTGTAAAATAAAAGCCTTTTGGAAAACATTAAGAGCCATATGTTCATTTTAGAGATATATGGCACCACTTTGAAATACGGCTTCCTTGTTGTTTGAAGACCCAGTTAATCAAAGTGGTTGGCAACTTACATTAATGGATCATAAGCATTTGCTCAAGGGCATCACTGAATAGGGGCCTAATAGCCTGATTGGCTATAACTTGTCTAGCTGAGTTTGAGAAGTTCCCTAAACTACTTTGAGGTTGTCCAGGGCTACTTAGGGCATAAGGACTGTGATACTGCAACATGAATGGTGAGATCTAGACTTTAAAGATAAAGGAAATAAATACGCTTTATTTAGTGTGTTGTCCTACTCTGTTTTTACATTTACACACAAGGGTTTTTCTCAAAGAAAGAAATGAAATGAAGATCATTTGATAGGTTTCTTCACCTTTGAGTTAGTCTCTGATCCCTGATATTACAGTGGGGAGATTTCTATGAGGCACAGGATCAGTGGGTGCAGAATCACACCTGGGGCACTTAGTTTGCTTGTAAAAACCTTAAGGTGAATGGCTTGAATGAAAGCAAGCTGGGTGAGAAATGCACAGCTCCACCTGACATTATATTGACAGCAGGTGGTAAATGTGGATGGAAGTGCTTGGCTATCACTGAATAAAGCACACAGTCCGTTCAGCATCGCAGCTGTGTGATCACCGGGGAGCTGTTTGGTTACATGTGGTTTCTTCACATCTGTCACTTTAACTAAATTGGTGGTCTAAATGAATAGTGTCATGCATAGGAACATTACATGGATTTATGACAGCTGAAGTGTATACCACCTAGAGGATTTGGTGTCCGTGAAGCAGTGAATGTATTTCAGAAAGGCATGATTTTCATCTGTTGTAGATATAAGCTTGATCCATTATTCATCATGCTATGCAGAAGAGAATTGCACATTGGGTTCACAGGGCAGTCTTATGGCATTTCAGAACGAAGAAAAAGGAATTTAAGAGAAAGATTTATGTTTACATTGCCTCTGATTATGATGTGAGCAAAAGAAGTCCAATTTCCTCCTAATTAGATTATAGCAGGTGCAAGCAAATCTAACAGAAGGGAAGCTGTATAATATCTGTACAGCATTTAGTGTGGGTATAAGCAGGAAAACGGGAAGTGTCTCTGTGCTGTTTTCCCCCTCATGGTCTGACTCCTGCCATGTGCCCTGACGTTGCGTAGCACTGCTACTGGGCTCAGTGTGACGGCTTCACCCAAGCTCAGGTTGCACAGTTACGTTCAGAAGGACCATCTGGGGAAGTGAGTCCCCTTTGGAAACTGTGTTGCCTCAGGTGCTCTCATTCCACCTGTTGCACACTGTTTATGCAGCCCTGCGTCCACTGCTGTCACTCACAAGGGAGGCTTTTCAGTCATTGCCAGTTCTCCACTGCTGGTCCTTCCTCATGTTTTGCTTTGCATCTTCACCCGAGCCAAAGAGGCAGCAAGCAAAGGGTAGCACATCCTTCATGCAGACATTGCCTCCTCCAGCTATTTAAGCTGGGATTACTGGGATGCGAGCAGAGAAGGCTTGGGGAATGTGTCACATTCTGCTGTTTTACTGTGTGGCACTATTAGCAGAGTGGTGCGGTAGATGGACAGTTGGAGACAGAAACCTCTAAAAGGGTCATGCCAAGAAATGCCAGAACTTGCATATCAGAGATTTCAAGTTGTCTTGCTATGTGCAGATGGAGAGGATTATTCTTCTTTCTTCTCAGATTTGCACTGGCGAAGCTCTATTGACGTCCCTCTGCTATAGTTCTGATAATGAGAACAGAGAACAGATGGGCAGATACTGAGCAAGGGGTGTAAGAAGATGGATGTTTCACCCCTGTTTTTAAGAAACCTAGAGAGCAATATTACTTCCATTAAAACAGAGAACTAATGAGCTGAAAAACTTTCACTGCATTTTAAAGGAGGGGCAGGCTTTCTACTTTCATTCTGAATTTATAACTTAATATGTAAGAAAGGTGAAGATCTACTTTTTAATTAAATGACTGAAGAGATCAGAACTGAAATCCTGCTTGACTAGGATATTAATGCTGTTCTTTAAAAACTACTAGTAAAACAGAAAATCTAGAGGATTAATTCATGATTATTAAAGAGAAATTCAAATAATTATTCATGATGGTGGACTTAAAGTCTTTGGTGGGCAAAATGAATTATTCT
This sequence comes from Forpus xanthops, assembly GCA_032466535.1. Lineage (NCBI taxonomy): Eukaryota > Metazoa > Chordata > Aves > Psittaciformes > Psittacidae > Forpus > Forpus xanthops. The sequence goes on along the minus strand of JASSUY010050965.1, from coordinate 52,775 downwards.
GGTGTCATATAGTGTATTTGTGAGGAAACAGATCTATTTTGGTGTAAATACATTTCACCATTGCTTTAGACTCCTAGTGAGAACATAATGATAAAGCAGCTCAAATACTGTCACAAACTGGCAGAAACCAGCCTGGCAGGAAATTCCAAACCCAATGGCAAACTTCCACAGGCTATTGGAAATTAGCTGCTTTTCTGCTAAAACAGTGATTGGGAGTATGTCTTATGGGAACAGGACTGAGTATTTAATATGTAGATGTGCAGATGGGTCCTTGTCAAATTTATAGCGTGACACTCATTTACCTTCAGGGAGAGGCTGAAATCCAAACTGTAAAATAAAAACAGGTTCCACAGGCAGGATCTGTGAAAAAAAACAGCATATTTTTTTGCAGATACTACTCTTGACTATTCAGAAAAGCATGTGAAGAATTGCACTTACAGCAATTATTGGGTAGATAAGTGAACATTGTAATTCTGGGACTTTTTACAACCCGGATTTTCTCTCTGCTTCTCTTTCCTTTTTACCATAGTTTCCTCTGGTAATATAGTCTTACCTGTTTTTGATATGTGTTTTGAGAAATTGCTCCAGACTTGTCTACATAGAAGTCTATTAATAGCCATGCATTCTCTAGGCAGGTGTTCTAATTCCATCGATAGAGTGGGTTTCTTTTTGAATTAGCTCAAGCCAGACTGGGTTTCAGACTAAGTCATTCCTATTTTGTAATCAGAGAACCTATCCAAAAACTGATTGAGGAAAGACTTATTTGTCTTTAAAGTTGACACTCTCTAAGTCTAAATACACTTTGTGGTGTAAACAAGCCCTTGGGAGCTTGCCATGTGTTCTGAATTACATTTGCAAGCTTTTGTGAATACTCCAACTCATATTCATGTGCAATTCAACCTACAGCAATTCAAGATGTTATCACTTCCCCACCTTCTCTGCTATATATCACAGCCTTCTGTCATAAGTTCCTGCCAGGGTGCAGATAGCAGACCGTAGCACCTGCTTGTTCAAGCCTTACTGCTACAGTTCAAAGGATACCGTGTTAGCAGAAACTCAGTTTCACTCATGACCTATGCTGTACTGCGAGCTGGAATGTGGTTGGGAATGCATGTTCTGTTCCTTTTACTTTTTTGGGGGGTTTTGCTGGGGGGAGATTGGATGAAGCCCCATCTTCTGCGACTGCAGGGAGGCTAACCAGGCATGGAGATTTGTCAGAAGGCGCCTGAGATGTGGTGTGGCTCAGTAGCCCACCCTGGGGTCTGGGCAGAACTCATGTTCTTTTCCCCATCATTCTACAAGTGACCTTGCATAGTGTCTGCTATTTTTCAATAAAAAGTGAATTTATATCTTTGCCAAGTTGGATCAGATTTTTCTTGAGATAAACAAGAGAGCTTGTGCAGCCCCTGTATTAGGTTCATTTGAAAGTTGCGTTCCTCTGAAAGCCAGTGAGGCTGTTCAGATTTCTGCCAAAAATGTAGCATTCAGTAGAACTGTCTGCTCTCCTTTAACCTTGCTCTCAAAGCAACAGAAACAAAAAATTGTTCTGGTCCTCCTGAGTCTTAAAAAAGCATTAAGGCAAGCACTGAGCTCAGACACTTGAAATTTGGCTGTATTACAAAGAACTGAAAATGAGACATTTGCCCTGGTAAATGCCTTAATAGAGGGGTAATTACCTGTGCTTTCTCTGTGACTGGATTAAGCCCACAGCAGCTGAGGATGGATTGAACTAATAAACTCGAGAGCCTATAGAATGCTGGCAGTAGCTGACACTGGGGAAAGCAATCAGTGTACATGTTACAGTGTGAGCATTATTGTAGGAAAGCTTGCCTTGCTCAGGGGTCCCCAGGGCAGGGAAAGGGTGGGCTGCTTGGACCACTCCATTTTGTTCAGATTCTCTTGCTTCAATTGCCTCAGAAGTTGAAATTGGGTATGTTAATTTCTTCTGAGAAGCAGGCTGAGTGGTGTAATAGTAACTGCAGGTGACACAGACCCTATCTATCTGAGCTTTGCAGAAATCTGGCTTGCCACTACAGTTACAGTTCAGGTTAATCAGCTGCGGAGGACATCTCTGAGCATGGCACTTTTTTATGCTGCAACGTATGCACATCCTCCTGTGGTCCATTTATTTATTTCTAGGTGAGCAAGGCTGCGCTGGCATCGCTTCCAGTTTCCATTATGCAAAATATGTGTCTGATCAGAATGGATTATTTTGTCTGTTGCAAAGACACATGTCCATGTCTACAGGTACAGCAAAATAGAATATTTGAATACTTCATAAAACCAAATGACAACTTTGTTTTCTAGGGTCAAGTGTTATCTGGGTATGATCTTTCTTTTGACCTTGAATGATGAATATAGCGGAAGGGTCTACTCATGCGAATAAATGCTCGTTTAATTGGTTTGATCATAGTCAAGTCCTTATGTAGCCAATATAAGTCCAGCACACCTATGCTGCAAAATGTCAGGCTGAAGATACAATGGTCACACCTTGATCCTTGTCATGAAATGAGCTATTTTGGGTCCCTCAAAGAATTACCATCAAAAACTACAAGAGTAGTCTTAATATGAATTTATAAAAGCTCAACTTAATGAAGTTTGATGGCAGGGTTCACTCATTTCATAGATGAAATATGCTAAGGAATATCAAGGTAAAATCAATTTAGAATTATTTACAGAGAGACCAAAGGCACAAAAGGCTAAGGAAGACCCCCCTGTTGATTCATGAAGTTCAGAGTAGGCCCCCTTGCTTTCTAAATTGGAGGAGCCTAGGTGCATCTAGATCTAGTCTTAGCCTCCCACTTGGTCAACAGTTGATATCTAAAGGGTTACAAGTGTATCAGCTCACCGCAGATGAGGTTTTTACATGGCTTTTATCTAGCAGCAATCTGTGGTTTTAAGGTGGGTCTTAATACAAAGTAAGTCAATAGGATTTACTACACTTCCGATATCCATTTACACACACACACACATGCATGAACGGACACAAAGACATATAAAGGTATACCTGTTAAAACCTTCCCTCAAGGTCAGTGAAATATTCACGTCAAATGTCTCAGCATTTCTCAGTGGGTGAGAGTGGAGCCTTGAGGAGCAGGAGAACATCAGCCCAGGTCCCAATATCAGCTTTTGGTGATGGTCTGCTCATACTGCAAACTTGAGAATTTGTGAGCTCTGAGAGGCATTCCACTCAGAGGGAGATGCTGGGTGCAATTCACTGTGGTCCAGGAGAGCTCAAAGTTTCTCACTTAGGACCACTGCTTATAGGGTCACAGAATAATCTGCTTCAGCCATTAGCATATTTCCATCCTGGCCACAACCCAAGTGAATAACCACTAGAAATTCTTCAAAACTCCAGTGACAATGGTACTGCTCCGCTTGGACTACGATAAACGGAAGGAATGTTGTGAGGCTGTCAGGGGATGACTGATTGCCCTTGCTCTTGCTTCCCACCTTAACCATGTGTCATGGGTTCAGCAGCAGCAGTCATTTTTCTCCTTTGTAGTAGCTGGTGCAGGACTGTGTTTTTGACTTTCAGTCTGGGAACTGCGCTGGTAACACCCATGGTTTTGGTTATTGCTTAGTGATGTGTTGATCTGACCAAGGACTTTCTGAGTCTCATGCTCTGTCAGGGAGGAGGGGAAGCTGGGAGGATGCAGAGACAGGACACCTGACCCAAACTGACCAAAGAGATATTCCATACCACAGCACATCATGCCCAGGATGTAAAAACAGAGGGCAGAGACCTGGAAGGGTGGGGGTGCACTTCTTGGTCAGTCTTGGTATAGGTGGTGAGCGATTGTATTCTTTTCCCTTGTATTTCTCTTCCCATTATTATTGTTGGTGGTAGCAGTAGTGATTTGTGTTATAACTTAGTTACTAAACTGTTCTTCTCTCAACCTGTGGGAGTTGCATTCTTTCGATTGTCCTTCCCATCCCTCCAGGAGCAGGGGGAAGGAGAGGGGGCAGTGAGTGAGCAAAACTGTGTGGCTGAGAGGCTTAAACCATGACACTAGGGAACAAGAGTCCCTGGTACTATCAGTGCCTTCCTCCTTAGCCATGCAAGAGTTCTTGGTACTGACAACGGACACCTCGCTGTGCAACTCAGTATGCAAAGGATAAGCCATAACAGGAGTTCCTGAGATTGTAGAGTAACCCAGAGAATGGGAGGGATGCACCGTCGCAGTCCTGGATATTTTAATGCTCTGATGGTGCAATGTTCCAAGGAGGCTGTGTAGGCAGCTATAGAGTCATTTTAACTCTGTTCATGCCATGGGAAAGACATGAGAATATTCTTCTTGCCTGAGAGCAGTGAGGCTTTTGAAATGCACGTTATGGGCTTCCTAAGAGATATTTAATATCAATGTGAAAATATCCACAATGCTAATTGCTAAATAAAGTTGCACCTGTATCCAGCTGTTATTATCAGATAGTCTACAGGTTTCTTCATCTCTTATTCCAGCTCAAGTATTTTTTATATCCTCTTCATTATGATAACTGGCTGAAGATGAAGAACTGAAGGATGTCCTTTTTCCTACCATGACAAGCTCAGAAGATTTTGTCTTTTGAAGAATATTAATGTTTTTGGTGTGATATAATAAATTGCACTTTACACTGCTTGGCCCATATAGGATGAGAAAGTTCTTTTTGTATCTGTGAGAGGGAATACATTAGTAGAACCGCTGTGAAAACCCATTTCTTTCATCACATCCTTAGGCTGATCAAGGCAATCCTTGGCTAAGATTCAAATCAGGTAGAGAGAATGAGAAGCTGAAGACTGCTTCATTCAGATGTGGGTTTATTGTGAGGGCGACTTTTTTTTCCCCTGTCCCTTAAATCTGCACAACTCAGTGTGTGCATATTTCGTCAAATGACCACAAAATGCTTGCTGTCTCCTGGCTAGGCTAGCCATATTTCTTGTTCATGGGGCAGCCACTGGAGCATGAGGCTGGTGCTGCTCTGTGAGTTCCTGGAACATGCTCTGCAGTTTCCTTGGAATCTGCAGAACCATAAAAGCAGCTGGGAGTCTTTCTTTCCAGCCAAGTGGCTGTATTTATATTAGCTAACCAGAGGAATGTGCCGGCTTTAGAGAAATGGCTTTTTTTTTTTTAACAAAGATCTTACTGTTGTTGGGAGCTGTGATAGGATGGTATATGGAGCAGGTGTTTCAAGCACTTTCTGTATTTAATCTGTCTTATATAGGTGCCTGGGTTTGGATTGATATTAATGATAGAATCATAGACTTATAGAATAATAGAATGTTTTGGGTTGGAAAGGACCTTCAAAGGTCATCTGGTCCAACCATCTTACCACCTGCAGGAACATCTTCAACTAGATCAGGGTGCTGAGAACCACATCCAGCCTCCCCTTGAATGTCTCCAGGGATGGTGCACCCACCACCTTTCTAGGAAACCTCTGCCAGTGCTTCACCACCCTCATAAAAAAATTTTAACTCACATCCAGCCTGGATCTCCCCTTTTTTTAGTTTAAAACCATCACCTCTCATCCTATCACAATAGGCTTTCTAAAAAATCTCCATCTTTTCTATAGACCCCTGTTAAGAACTGAGAGGTCACAACAAGGTCTCCCCAGCAACTTTTCTTCTTCAGTCTGAACAAGATCAACTCTCTCAGCCTTTCCTCATAGAAACATAGAGGTCTTTCTTTGACCATTTTTGGTCCTGTGGACCCCCTTCAACAGGTCCATGTCTTTCTTGTACTGATGACTCCGGAGCTGAACACAGTACTCCAGGTGGGGCCACACCAGAGCAGAGGGGCTGAATCACTTCTCTTGACCTACTGGCCATGCTCATTCGGATGCAGCTCAACCATATCCAGACCATGTGCCTCTGTTCCTTGGGACTTGGGGCGTACATATGAAGGACAAGTCTTCTGAAGGAGTGGTTACTCTCATCACTTAATGAGCTTTTAGGGGAATGGACAGGAGCTAAATGCAAGACTAAGAATTTCAACTGCAGTGTACTGAAGCACTAAACAAATCTCAGAGGAGAACATAACCCTTATTAAGTTGGAATTTTTACTAATTACGTGTCAGTTTTTACTTTTGTAAATTGATTTATCTGTAGCATAATACCAAAGTAAATAATTCCTTTCAATGTCATGCTGGGTCTGTTTCTGAGATGCCTTTTGAAGGAACAGTTATTTGTTGTCAGCAATAACATGCCTATTGCCTTGTCATTGCCCCAGGTTATTGCTGAACAATTATTCGTTCTACTTTGAAAGCATTTGCAAGCAGTTTTCTCTTGCCTTTGTACATGTGGCTAGCTGTCTATTCAAATCTATCATAATCCCAATGAGCCAGTGAGCCTCTTTCCTAGTCTGACTGTCCTCTGACCCTCCTTCTTCCAGATGTTTTCTTCTGCCACGCTGTATGAGAATACCTCACTCTCTGGTTTTGTATTTGTTCATTTTAATGAGGTAGTTATTGCTTTTCCTTAAGTGTTCTTACAATGTGATTTCATTCTTACCACACCAGCATGTTTTGATACTGCTGTCCATGTTTCATGTATGCACACTTAAATCTTTTCTAGATTTTGCATTTAATGCATTTTGATATTCCCTAAAGAAATGTGCCAGTTTCAGCCTGGAGTAGAGAAGGCTGCGTGGAGACCTCATAGCAGCCTTCCAGTACCTGAAGGGAGGCTATAGGGATGCTGGGGAGGGACTCTTCATTAGGGACTGTAGTGATTCAACAAGGGGTAATGGGTTCAGACTTAAACTGGGAAAGTTTAGATTGGATCTGAGGAAGAAATTCTTTACAATTAGGGTGGTGAGGCACTGGAATGGGTTGCCCGGGGAAGTTATGAATGCTCCATCCCTGGCAGTGTGTTGTGGTTTAAAGCCTTCATGCAGCCAGCTCACTCACTCCCCCCTTTTTCTTCCCCCTGCTCCTGGAGGGATGGGGAGGACAATCGAAAATGCAATTCTCACAGGTTGAGAGAAGAACAGTTTAGTAACTAAGGTATAACATAAATCACTACTGCTACCACCAATAATAATAATGGGAAGAGAAATACAAGGGAAAAAAATACAGTCGCTCACCACCTATACCAAGACTGACCAAGAAGTGCACCCCCACCCTTCCAGGTCTCTGCCCTCTGTTTTTACATCCTGGGCATGATGTGCTGTGGTATGAAATACCTCTTTGGTCAGTTTGGGTCAGGTGTCCTGTCTCTGCATCCTCCCAGCTTCCCCTCCTCCCTGACAGAGCATGAGGCTCAGAAAGTCCTTGGTCAGATCAACACATCACTAAGCAATAACCAAAACCATGGGTGTTACCAGCGCAGTTCCCAGACTGAAAGTCAAAAACACAGTCCTGCACCAGCTACTACAAAGGAGAAAAATGACTGCTGCTGCTGAACCCATGACACACTGTTCAAGGCCAGGCTGGACAGAGCCCTAGGTGATATGGTTTAGTGTGAGGTGTCCCTGCCCATGGAAGGGGGTTGGAACTAGATGGTCTTCAGGTCCTTTCCAACCCCAACTATTCTGTGATTCTATTTTCTCATCCTTTTCCCCTTCTGACTGTTATCTTTCCCTTTCTTATGGACCAGGACTGTACTTCCATTTTTTATTTGGCTTTGAGCTCACAGGAAAATTATGGCTAGGCACAATTAATTTACCCAAGAGTCTCAGGGTTGCTTTCTTTCAGGGTATCAAGCTCTTCTGCCAACCCGCAGAATCTATGGCTAACAATTTCTCATTCTTCTGTCTGGCATGTACCTCACCTGCTGTCTTATTCCTCTTATGTCTTTCTTAGTGAAATTTTTTTTTTTCTTGACATTAAGGATATCTTTTTTCTTTCAAATTTGGCAGCTCAGTCAGCTCAGTTTGTGTCAGTGACATTTTTTAAAGCGTAAAGGAAATCTTGCTTTCTCTGCAAATAGTGCGCAGTTTCTCATTCTACAGTAGGAAGATGCCCCTTTTCTACAGCCTCATATAACTGATACTCACCCTTACTAACATCTTTTAAACTAGGTGTCAATATTTCTCATATGCATTCTTATTTTGAACATGGCCCAGAGGGATTTTTTTTTTTAAAACATTAACCTGACATTCTACTGATAGAGGGATTAAAGTATTTGCATAAGGTCTTCTAAAAAGATGGGCTTTATGATAGATGACACCAAAATATATTGCATAAGAATGTGAATCACTTGGAGGGGGAAAAAGTGCGAACAATTTATAAAGAGATTAGTAAAGTAGAACAGGCTTATGCAGGACATCGATATCGGACAATGGCAGGATTTTGTGATGTCAGTTGTTACGCAGCATCTTACTGAAGAGAGCTGCCCACCCTAACTTCCTTGTTTCACTACAGAGTGATCCTATAACCAAAGCAGCCCACACTGGTTAGCTTCAGGAAGAACCACTTTGCAGTCACCTTTGGGAAAAAAAAAAAAAAAAAAAGAATATTAGCTGTTATGTTCTTTTATCACAGGATGAAGGTGAATTAATAATTCCTCCTTTTGTTTTGGCTATACTTCAGAAACACATAGATTGGTGGGAGGGGGGGATTTAGCAAGCTTTAGGCAAGCTTTGCTAAATCCACAGTGTAGAGGGTACTGGACAACATGCACTGGAATGCTGATTCCATGAGGCTCACATCTTACTGTGTCTGCAGGCAAAAAGTAGAAACACTTTTACATTAGACTTGCAAAATATAATGTGCAGTGCTGTGCAGTACTTTATCTGAACTGTTCTGTCAAGTTAGCATGATTAGATACTACACCTAATTTTGAATCTTTTCCTTTTTTATTTTTTTTGGTTTTGCTTTAAGGAAGTCATATACCTTTCCTGTGAATGTCCTGAACAGTTTAGAAACAATTTGAAATCATCACATCAGCTAGAACAAATATATTAGTTGATGATTATTTGATAGATAGAGCCAAGATACATAACCTACTTTCAATTCTTCATCCTGCCATTGGCCTACAAGCTGAGACATGTATCCTTTCTTTTGCCCTTATTTTTGCATTTTAATGTGGTCCCTGTTCTTGCAATAGTTGAATATCTCTTATTCTTATTAATGCAACTGATCTGAAAACATGAGTCTGAGGCAGGGAAATACTATCTTTTCCAAATGTAGATGAGAAATTGAGATGTAGAGGTTATGTTCACACCACTAAACATGATCAAGTATTATTTGACTCCAATGACTTTGGACTGAGCCAGCAACTTTAGAAGGCAACTGATCTGAATCATCTATGTCTCTGTTGAATAAAAATCACAACAATCTCTGCTGTAATAAGCACAGTGGCTTAAGTTAGGCTCCGTTGAGAAGAGCGCCATTGAACAGGGCTCTGAGAGACAAAGAGTGTTCTTTGCAAATACATTTTGATCTATAACTCCCACTGAAATCAAAGAGAAAGTCTGTGTTTCAGGGACTTTGCCCTGGATTGCCCACTGGGTTGGTTGCACAACAAGGAAGTGCTGGCGGGTGGAGCTCTACAAAGAGAAAACCCCTGTGTTTTACTGTTTCCTAAGCAGAAATACATATATAAGAGCAACCTTCCTATATGACATCTAAGTATGATTTTTTTCCTCTGAAATGCAGACAATGGGTCTAATTTATTTTTTCAGATGAAGTGCTCTACATAAATCCAAAAAAGATATTTTTATTTAGTAATAATTATGCTTTGACCAGGAATAAAAATGTATATACTCATTATCTCAGCGAGGCCATGTGCAAACAGAAATGTAGGAGAAATTGCCAAAGCAGCTGAATATCTATCATTACTTAGCTAATATTTGCTTCCTATCTCAGAACTGGATTTTAAACTTAAAGCAAAACCTGTGAGAAACTATTGTGCTTTGTGAGTGATTTGCAATTCCGGCCTCTGAAAGGAAGAGAGACTTGGTGTTATGCTCAAAACCCAGGTTATTCTCATGATTAGAGATCTAGGCCCAACTCACAAGCTGTCTATACTGACTCCACAAAACTGCCTTTGGAACTGCACATGCTCTGTACTGGAGCCTGTGAGTGCAACCATGTGTGCTGCAAAGTGATCCTCTCTGCAGCCGGCAGGACTACAGGTATCCTAGCAAGGCCAGTAGTCTGATATGTCCCACAGCCAGCTGCCTTCAGGCAGTTTGCAGGCTGCCAGGGTGCTGCTGTGTGGATGGGGCATGGATCATGCTGTTCATCTGGGGTTTGCATAAAGACAGATCCATCTGAAATGCCAGGTTGATTTCCCTCTTTCTCTGTGTTGGGCTGTCCCTTGAGGCTGCATATATCCTGCTAAATGCATCCATTTCTGTGTTTTGATCTATGTATTATCTATCTATCTATCATCTATAGATTTTCTTTTTGTTCGGAGCATCACAAATAACCTGAGGCACATGTTACAGCCCACCAGAGTGGCACTTCCATACTAAAGGATGTGCCAAGAGGGCTCATACCAGGAGTTGGAGGACCAGGCAGCCTTGATAAGGATTAAACTCTCATCAATGCCAGCTTTTGGGACTAATCTGTTCCCATGACTTCCCTCGTTTATGTGTGAAGAAGATCAGTTAGTTCACTCCAAAAAATCTGCTCTCGAGTGGCCAAAACGTTTTTCTTATGGTGCAGAGGGTAGCTCATACCCTGTAGCTGCTCTGGCTTGGGCCAATCTGCTCCTTTTGAAGTGGAGCTCAGGGCTTGAGCCCTTATAAAGACACTGTAATTACAGCTTCAGTCTTTGTATTCCCTTGACAGTACTGAGATTTACCCCAGGAAATCAGACCACTGTAACCTGGGAGGAAGAGGCATAAATTCATTTTCTTGCTTTACCACCAAAGCTCTGCTTCTTCTTGCATAGACATCTCACATGCCTTCCAGGTCTTGTCTATCTTACATTGAATTATTAGCTATGAAAACCTCCAGCAGAGATGCAGCTTCTGCTGTAAAAAAGTGTTTTTGCAAGAACATATAATATCCATTCCCTACAAAATGAGCTACTTCTCAAAAAACATTGCTCCTGTCAGCCTTGTGAATCTGTCAGGAGGCTTATACTTACGAGAAGATGTGGTAAAAACATGTTACCCCAATGGATTTGACTGCTCTGAAGAGTTTTCCAGTATGGATCTGCCCTGAGCTTCAATTTTCCAATTTGACACCTGGAGCTGACAGTGCTATGGTAGCACAAAAAAGCCTTCTGAGCTCCTCATCTGGGAGGTGGGTTTCATATGAGGCAGTACTGCTGCTTGGAAATACCAAGCCTCCTGCCGTTACCTCCAACATTGGAAGGGAATAAGGGTCTCCTAACCACTTTCTCTGCTTACACACAACTGACTCAGCGGAACAACTGAGTTTGACAAAGTTAAGAAGGAAAGCGTAAACACTGCTGAACCCATGACAATAGGCAATGCAGGCACAGGAAAGGATAAGTTTGATCTAGAGACTTGTTGACTTCTTTTACAAATGCACAGATACGGCCATCCTCTTAGTCTCTACTGGAGCTTTCCTCCCAAACACCAAGCTCATTTTCCCAGTGATCCACAGAACTCTGGAGAGGAATCTTGATTTCTCTTGCACCAGGTGGGGGCTTGCAGCTGGCTCCAACAAAGCGGTAGCGTGTTGGAAGTGGGGAGTTTCCACGGTGGGCTAGGTGCCTCAGGATCTGCAAGCAGCTCAGTGTCTGTCTTAACGGTAGTGTGGTAGAGCTGAGGAGTGTGCAGCCACACTAAGCATTGCCTGTGGCCTTCTTTAATCTTTCTACATCAGTGCTCTAGAGGCAGGACAATGAATCATTGTGGTCAGGTGGTATGCAGCTCTGTGAAAAGAGAGCAGGTGAGTAAGCACTGATGGGTACATGGTGTTAATGCACGAGTAAGCATTAATAGGTACATAGTGTTAGCGTACAAGGCATAAAGCCTTCTGTGAAAAGAAAATGGGCAGAGATAGTCTGTGTCCCACCTGTGCTATGTGAGAACTGAAGAAACTGAAAAGCTCTAAAGACCTCTCTGCATTATTGTCAAAGGTCTGCTTGACTGTTTAAAAAAGGGATGATGTTTCTGGTGTGTGAACAGTCCAACCAGACCTGGTTTTCTCTGTACTTATAGGTAATAAATACCACTTAGACCTGTATTGTCTGCATAACTTAGGAGGCATTGATAAAAGTTTTTGTGATTGAGTCACAATAGGAAGAAGTGCCTATCTACTTGTTCTAGCAAACAAACACCTGATGTTCTGCTTAATCAAGATTAAGATTAGATATTGCACCATATGGGAAAGCTTTCCTGTTAGGAAACTGGATGTAGTAAATTTGTGATGGCAACTCAAACGTTCTTTGCAAGTTAGCAATTTGGCACCTGCTATTATGCGACATCATGGCATAAGTTATCCAAAAACTTAAAAAATATGCAAGTTAGTTCCTTAAGGTTTAGTTGGGGAAATCCCCAGGCTCTACTATAAAAGGCCTCCATTGTCCCTGTTCTGGCACATCTGCTGGGTGAGAAGATGAAGCACACACAGGTGGCTGTGCTGTTCCTCATGCAAAGCATGATCACTGCTGTAACAAAGGCATCAACAGAAGGGGTAAGATGAGGGTTTCATAACTTGGACTTCGGTGCCTTCTTTTCTTCTCATGTAATTTAAATTGCTGGAAATTCTTTATTCTTCAAGGTTACTATTGGGCAAATGTTGAGATCTTTGCATGGAGAAAGTCTGAAGTATTCCTCCATCCTCCCCCCAACTAATGCATAGGGACTGGGTAATAAATGTAAAAGTGAGGCACAGGTTTAAAATCAGAGTCAAATCCTGCCTTTGGTTAGATGAATGCAACTCCCAGAGAGGCTCTGAGTGGATATTAAATGCTCTGTGTAGCTTTTAATTAATTAGCAAGGGCTTATAGCAAGAAAGGATCCGCATCTTTGATGTGGAAGGAGTTGGGAGGTGTGGGGGCTTTTCCAGTTGCATGATTGCTCTTGTACTCTGATTAGGTTCATGAAAACCATGTTGGGTGTTTTTTTTTGCGGAGTGCTCTCCCTTTGCTCCATAAAAGTGTATCTAGTTGGGCAAGAGAGATGTTCAAATCAAAGCCAGCTATCAGAGAAAAAAAATCCCAAACAGCCACCAACCAATACAATAAATCCAGGGAGGAAGGGAGAAAAGCAAAAGGAGAAAAAAAAAAAAAGAATAAAAAGTTAAATTACACTGGTGAAAAATTTGCTTTGATTTTGTACTGTATTTTTTTTTAATTTAAAATTTAAATTATCAGATGAAAATGTTTGCAAATAGCTTAAAAGCTCCTCCAGATGAAATAAACCGTTTTGGTTTTGTTTCACCCAAAGTGGCTGCCTTTTGGTATTCTTCAGATAAAATCTGGAAAAAAACAAACAAACAAAAACCATTTTGGCTCCCAATGACTTTCTGATTTTGTGGTTAATCACTGACCAGAAAAATCTGGTATACCACTAGTTGCATTGTTTGAAGTTTGGGAGCACTGTGGATGCAGGCAGTGAAGTTGGCACCTCCTGGGAAGGGGCTTTTATCTGCTCCAAACTGAGAAAGATGAAAAAAGCCAAGATGGAGGTATAAAAATATATTGAAAAACTTGATATGGGAGATGTTTCTCCTCAGGCTGCTTTGCTTTAAGGTAGCCCTCAGTTTGTGTAACACAGTTTGTGATGCTCTCTGACCTAGCAATACCCCTCTTTCCCCCACCATGCTCAGTGCAATCATATGAGCACACAAATGCTTCTTCAAATGGGTTTATTTGACAAACTGTCCCACAAAAGCCTGTTTACAATGTGCCATTTGATAGACCTACCCTTTGCCAGCCGTTTGTATTTCCTCAGAAATATCTCCTGGCTCAGGAATGGGGCTCCAGCTGAGATTTAGGAAATGCAGAAAGACACGGGAGTGAGTGCCCTGTTGCAGGGGAAGCCCATTTGATGTTCCATCTGTCACACCATTTGACATCAAGGGTGTCTTTTTGCAGTTCTCAGTTTGCCACAGATTTTGGTGAGACCCTGCTGTGGGCGGCAGTGTGCTACATCCCTGGTGATGTACCGTCCTCTGCACACTGTGTGGGGATGCAGCAGACCTTTAGGGACACAAAGGGCAGTGCCAGAGTGATAGGTGCTCTCCTCGGTGTGGCAGGAAAGCAGGCACCAACTACAGCTGAGAGTTAAAGAGCATGTATGCCTTACTACATAAAAGGCTCCCAAGGTGGACCTGGCTGTATCCTTAGCAGTGTGGTGGCTACCTACTCCATGGTGGGATGCTTTCCCCTCCATGGTGCTAGTAGCAGAGTGGGAGAAGTGCCCCAGCTATCACAGCTTGAAGCCTGACATCTTGGTGTGAAAGCTGCAGCAAGTGCTGTGCTGAGAAGCTGGAACATGAGCTGGACAGTGAGGATCAGACATCCCTTTTGGGAAGACAGTAGTCTCCAAATTTAGAGCAGGAAAGCACTGTCCTGTCATTTTAGACTCACATGTAATCTGCTAGGGCTGCCCTGCTCACGCCTCCCAGGCAGGCTGAGCATGCCCCTCCTTTCTCTGGTCACACTGAGCCTTTCTTCAAGAAGAGGTGTCTATGAAGTGACACTGTGCCCAGGGAGACGTTAGTCACCTCAGCAGCAGATGAGAAAAATCAATTAATTTTACAGTTGCTGGGGATGGCTCCCATAGTAAAATCAAAGTGGTTTGGATCTGCAGGGTGTGGGCTAGCTGGCGGGGAAGGGCAGGGTGCTATCTTCAGGAATTAACACCAGAAATGGCTTTCCTTTGTTTTTCAGAGCCCTCATATCAATACAACGCTCCCATATGTGACCCAGCCTAGCAAGGTGACTGGCAACCTGCACTCTTCCCCAAAGGTATAACCATTACTGTTCTTTGATAAAGTCCAGGAAACAGCAAAATCAGGAACTTGTGTCCCATTGTTTAAATGATAGTCACTCAGAAATTTAACCCTGATACAGGTATGTCAGTCAGGCTGCCCAGGAAAAGCCTTTAGGTGTTGTGTATCCAGGATTTTAGGCAATAGAGAATTCTCCAAATCCTTAGTGCTGCTGCCATGTCATTCCATGTGCAGCACTATCCTTGTGACTATTTAACTGGACCCCAGGTACGAAACAGCTGGGGCCGTGGGGGTTTTATGGCAATGTACCAAACAGTTTGGTAGTTGAAACTTCTCTGGAGGAAGAGGAAGAATTCTTTTCAACTCTGCCTTCCCATGTAAACCAGAATAGGGCCTTAAAACTGTCTTCTGGGAAGTACGCACTTGTGGTTGCTGAGGGTGAGAAATTGATTCTCCCTGTTCTACTTACATCAAAATTTATTCAGCTCTTTGCTGATAGAGGGACTTCAATCTGATTTCTATGCCTTCTGGTACAGTGCTCAAGTCATGGTCTGGGGATTTCAGGGTTTGGTTTCCCTGCCTCTCTCTGTCAGTGACTGCTTAATAACATGTTTGCTTTGGAGTTGATTCAATGTGACACACTTGTTCTAAATGGTGGTACCAAGAACAGAGTTTGTCCAAAGCACAGCTCCACATCAGGTTGAAGATAGTAGACAGCTTGATGACTGGTCTTTGTTGTCCAGGGTATCCCAGTGTGGTGCCTGGGGTATGTGGAGAGACCTTTTCCTGCTCCAGTAAAGGATATAGACAGTTAAGTGGAGTCAGGAGTCTCTTTCCAAGTCTCAGTAACAGGACACAAACCTCATCCACCTCTTAGGGCATCTGAGGTGGCCTCTGTCCCTTCTGTGAGATTCCTTAGGGTGTCTTAGGATGGGCAAGTAGCTAATTCAGAGCTGTGAATGCCACTGGGCTACAGTGTAGCTGGAAATTAAGCACTGAAATGGCCTGGCTGTTTTGAGGATGAAACCCTAGTCCACATTTAGGCAGCTGAATAAATTTTCTGGTTTTCAGAAAATGGAGCAAGTGTTGGCTCCTACTGTCTTTCTTAAATTGAAGGGATGTGGGAGAGGAACATCTCTCATAGCTTCAAATATGCATACATAACGGATTAATTTTACAGAGTGAAATGCTGCAGTTAAGTCCTTGCTGTAGGGTAGGACGGTTTGCTCTTTTTTAAGCATCCAATATAAATTATTAAATTTTAAAAAACATACAACTCAATCAAAAGTAACAGCCTACTTTGTGGAATTTTCTACAGGATGAAGGAAGTCTTTCTTGTTATATGGTTGTCATTTGACTGGTATTGTATTTTGATAGAAGCACTTACTGACCCAAGGGCCTTTAATTAAATAATGCTTCTTGGTTTCATCAACATCATGATCCCAATGTTTGTAATGTCAGTGGAAGAATTGAAACAGTTCAATCAGCCCAGCCTGTCTGCTCCTTTTGGGAAACTCTCTCTTGGCTTAGACATAAGCTGCACTTCCTGCTGCAGTGAAGCTCTTCCTTCCACTCAGGGCTCTCTCCTAACACAGATGTTAAGATGTAATGATTACTTTTCATAGGGAGTTTAAATGCACAAATTGCAGTTTTTTTTTGGGAGGTCATATGAATACATTTGTGAATGGTTTGTTTAGCACATGAAATAAGCATGGTACCTCTAGATAAACTGATGGCTATATATAGTCAAGACTTTATAGCAGAGTATACAATGTATATAGTCACACTATACTATGTCTGGAAACATGCAATTATGTGTAGAGCACACTATGCTGTACTATGTATAGTATACTTTCTCTTGCTATACATACAAACATATATGCTATACTTGTGCTTTTCAGAGGAGGGATAGAATGCAATACCTTCCACTTAAAAACTTGCATGCCAGTGCACAACAGTCTTATAGACAGTCACATATACTTACTAAGCCACATTTATTTCTTCTCTTGTCATCCCACACCCTATCTATTTTTTCTATTATTGCTGAACAACTTGTCAACCCAGTCATGCCCATACAGAGAGGACTCGGAGGTATAGAAGCATCTAAGAGACTTATGAACCTATTTTTCATAGTTATTTAGGTACTGCTAGCCATATCTTCAAGAATACTTGCAAATTTATAAATAGTTTGCAATAGGTTCCCAGTGGGATTTTCAGAAGTGCTTTGATTACCTACCTGTCAGGGAAATCAATGGAAGTTATGTGATGGGACATTCTGCAATACCATAAGATATTTCTCTGCTTCCTTTCACATTAAATGTCTTCAGAAGTCTGTCTATGAGTGTAGTTTTAAGGCCTATGGTGCTTAGATAACACAGATAAATCTTATTTTCATGCCTTCTTTTAAAATGAGATGCATGCTCTTTTGTTATGTCTGAGGTAAAAAGATCACCAGAACTGTGATCTGGGATCATTCTTGCTTGCTGCTGTTCTCTTCTTGGGCTCACAGATCAAGACAGCTTTGCTGATGGCCATCGCTGCATATTCTGCACTGGCTTGGTGGTTAGTTGAAATGGCTGTGAAAAAGCAAACTGAGAACTGTTGAAGTGTGAACTTTCAGCAGATAGTTTTGTTGTTTGCTTGTTTACTTTTTAAGAGGAAAAGAGAAAACAGATGAATAATACTGGGATTTCTGCAAGTCAGGAGGAGAGATTATAGAAAGAAGCGTACTTAAGGAGCAAGCTTGTAGCTTTAACATATGCAGCTGCATTGAAATGTGCACCAGAATATTTTAAAGTAACATCAAATATCTTTATTAATAAATTTCTGATAGGTTTATGAGCCAGGAAACATTTTGTGTACAAACAAAAAAGAGCTGCTCCAAACACACTCAGTATTCAGCCCAGTGTTTATAGGAAATTATGTGCTTTGGCTGTAAATTATGGCAAGATTATGAGTTGCCAGCCCTGACCTTTCCATGCGCATTACACATTGCTCCAATGGTGATTCTTTGAGCATACAGACAGTCACGATTCATGCTAATGGCAAGAGCAATGGCTCTGAAGACTACCCACAAATGTGGATGGGCGGACTGTGATTTGTGGGTATTGCATGCAATATTTTGTAGCAAAATAAGCATCTCTGCCCTGGGCTGAGCCTGCATATTTAATTCATCACCTTTCTATGGTATATAATTAAATGTGTATGTTTGTTCACTGAGGCTGGCTGAAAAACTACAAATTAAGCATTTTCCTTTTCAAAACCCCCTGTTACTGGCTCTGTTACAATGCTTTCATCTCTATGGATGGAAATGACTAGATGATCTGATCAATTCAGATAATAAAACAGTAACTATAAACCCTAACCTACTAAGTTATTTTCCTGCTGTTGTGTGCTTTTCTATCTGCTGTAAAAGTTATTTCATTGTTTTAGGAACGTTGTCCACAAGATTGGGAAATTAAGGAGCATTATATGCCTCTGTTTTTCCAATGGTACCATCTTACAGCAATATTTCATTATTTTCAGGAAGATTGTAAGTCTGAGTCATAAAAATTGCTAGATATTTTGAGCTCCTTAGAAGAAAAAGGTGAAAGATGTCTATTAACAAGTTGTAGAGCTTACAATTGTCATAGCTTGTGTTATCGTCAGACATTAGTTACTGATTCCAGAGAAGAATGCTAACAATTTTTTTTCCTTGCTAATGTGTTGTTGCAGCTCTTCACCAATGTGTCCGGCTCTGTGGATGAAGAGGGAACTTGTCAGTGCTCTGTGTACTTGCCAGATACCACCTTCCCAGTGCAGAAGGCTGAGAAATTGGAGATAATAGCTGCAACTCTCATGAAGAAATTTGAGATAGAGCTTTCTCAAGTAAGGTGTTCTTTTCTCATAAATGCAACAATTGTATCTTTGCTGGAAAATGGTTGCCTGTTGAAAAGTGCAGCACTCAGTGCTTTTCTGTGTTGTGCCTTTCAAACAGCGGGAAAGAGGGCTCTGTGAGAAGAAGAAGGGTGATTCAATCTTAAATCTTTGACATTGCAGCGTGTCATACATTTGAATATCTTTCTAGGCTTTTACAGCTAAAGGCATATGGTATTTTTGAAAGAATGGTTATGTTTCTCCTCTTCTGGCTCAGTTTTATTGGTCTGTCATCGCTACACAGAGCTACAGGAACCAAGCCTCCTGCTCTTTCATGTGTTATTATTTGTATCAAGCCAGCCAGCTTGTGGAAGGGAAATGAATAGAAAGAGGAGAAAAGTCACCACAAACCAGAGCGAAGAAATAGGTGAATATTTGCCCCTTCACTTTTTCTGCTCTCATGGATTAAAAAAAATATTAAAAAATTTAATATCTTTCTTGTCAATATCTGAAGTTGTGGCAGTGGGATTGCTGAATTATGCATTGCTATTGAAGACAAACACATCTTACACTGTTTGGCTGCTTTTTGCATGAATTCAGATTCATTTGTTTTGAGGAACATGGGCAAACCTATGCAGCTGCAGTTCATGGGGTGAAGCTGCCTGTGAAGACAGAAATCTGTCTTTGACTTTTGATACTGGATAAATATTCAGGATTCAGATTAGGTGTCCAGCAGAAAGTGTTTCCTTCAGGAACCAAACATCTTAAGAAATGAAGTGTCCTTGAATTAATCAGCAGAAAAGGAACGGCATTAAATTATAAATTCTAACTATAAATATTCATAACCCTCCTCTGGTATAATCAAGAACAGATAAGAAATTGTGCATAAAAACCATAACAACAGGCAGAGGATACCGTGGTAAGATCTTTCAATTCAAATCATTTGTTTTGAAAGAACTAGTGCTAACAATCAGACACATTCAGCTGTCAGCAGGGATATGAAGGGCAAACTGACAGAAGTCCCACTGCCTCCAAGCACAGAAGGTACCTGATCCCTTGCAGTGCAGAGGTGTAGCTCAGAGTTAATGATCCATGAAGATTTCTGAGATTTCAGGTCCCCATACTGTTCCTATTGTGGTCAGTGCTGGCATTTTAAGCTAATTGCAATGGAACAGAATCAGGGGCATGCTTCCCAGACAGAAAGTTGGTGTGGCTGTTCAAGGTGTTTGTGTACTACCTCTCCCAGTTACGTGCTCTTGTGTCACCGGTCTCTTACCAGTACTTCCTCAGTATGGTGCATGTTTCCTTTAGGATGGGTGCTAGTGCTGTGCAGATCTGGAGAGCACCTCAAGTGCTGCTTGATTCTTTTATGTGGACAACATCGGAACTTCACTGAGTTCAGACATCATGCCCATATAACGACACAAGTTAATATAGATACGTAAAATTACGTGTCCAGACTTGTACCTGAAACTCACCTTTAAATTCAGGGCAAGATAAATCCCCAGTGTGGACTTCAATGTCTAGGCTGCCGGCTGGTGTTACCTAGTGTGCCTGTATTGTCCTCCTTAGGTGCCCAACAGTGTGCCGCAGTGTAGACACTGGCCTTTCAATTCCTGCTGCAGACAGCAAAAGTTCTTCCACTGACCTCACCCAGGCTTCAGTGAATTTTATCCTGTCGAGACCAATCAACCAAACTGTGTTACAATGCATCTAGTTAGATAAAGTGTGACATATACTTTGATGTGATGTTGGCAAAAAGACACTGGGTCAGAAATGAAAATGAACAGATTGCATTTTGGTGTTATTTTATGTGTGTAAGATTTCTCAGTTGTGATGTTGTTTTTCTGTAGAAAGAAGAAAGCTGTCGAACATCGCCTTATTGATATCTGAACTTTAGTAATCTGAGATCTTGTGATGCTTGCATATCCATGCTTAAAAATTCTTCACCTTTCCTGCTAATATAGTTCAATATATTACTTCAGTCATGATAATACTCAGAGAAAGAAGGAAATAATGAAATGGAGGAAAGCCAAGTTCTCGTTATTGGTCATTGTAAGAAATGATCCTGAGCAAACTCCTAGGGAATCATGTTCACATGTAACCTAGTCTCACCACAGGGTGAGACTGTTTTCTTTTCTGGCTCTGAGAATCCATGCTTCAGTTGCTCTTCTGTAACACTCTTTGAAGCTCATAGGAGCTTTTCCTGGGTAACAGCTGCAGGATTGGACTCTCTTAAGGATGCTTTCCATGTGCTACAAGCCCCAGATAAACAACCTGATTGAATCGTTAACCTTTTGCCTGATTGTTGGCTAATTCAAAAGCAAGGGGGTCCTTTTATAGAATCAGCAGGCAAGGAAGCTCACAGATAAAGAGATGCTCTCATGTGCCAAATGAGTACGAGCCGTAGGCTGAAAATACCAGTCTAATTTTTCCTCTGTCACATCAACCTTTGCCAGCATAATTATGATTACAGAAGTAAATTAACCTTTCAAAGCAAAGTGGGAACCGGCTGCTCCTCTCAATAGGAAGAGGGAGAGGACACCTCTGTAACAGGGTTGGATCGGTATGTGATCCCAAGGAGAGAAAGTGCTTTCGGAACTTGGCTCATAATGGCCACAACATCCTCACATAACAAAAAACAGAGCAAAAAATCATGCCTGCCCTCTGCAAGGAACAGCTGGTTTCGAAATAGGTTAACCTGCAGTGGAATTATTCTTGGTGTCAGTTTGCAGATTGCCTGCCAACCTAGCTCCTTACAGGTCTGTAGAAGTCAGGCCTCCCCGAAACCAATGTCCTGGGCTGAGTGACTTTAAAGAGTAGCTGGTTTTGCCACTTCTCTCTTTTCGTCCCTCAGCCTTCCCACTTTTTTCTTTTGCATCTTCATTTTGCACCTTTCTTCCTCCTTCTGTATTCTCCAAGTGTGTTCTAGAGAAGTGTCTTCATGCTGTAATACCTGTTTTGATAAATACCAATTGCAGGTAAATGACACAGTAAATAAGCATTGCAAATTTTTCCTGCCCTTTTCACTCCACGAGGGTGACAATGCTTAGAAAGGAGGAAAAACTGAAACTGAGGAATTCTTTTCCTATACATGCTAATCATGGGTCCACTCTCTTCCTACAAAGGGCTAATACAGGTCTCATGTACTCATTTTGCCCTGCTTTTGGCTTTTATGAGAAACATGGCAGCAATCAGTACTAGTCATTGGTCTGTATCTCTAAATATGGGATATGCACAGAATTTCTGTGCCAGCCTGTCAGGAGACAGCAGACAGTCCCTAGCAGGTAGATAAAATAAAAGAATAGGGATTATAAACTGCTTAAATATATCTGTCAAGCAACAGAGCAACATCCTGTTCCTTTTTCAACTGATATTTCTAAGCTAGTGAAACTCCTAAGCCATATCTGAGCAGGCAGGAATGTCCACACAGGGCATTTCAGTGCTTGACATATGTGCTGAATTTGTCTGCAAAAGCAGTATAAACCTGTTAGAACACTGCTGGGAAAATTATATTTGTCCAATAATTCACCAGAGGAGCTATTAGTTGAAGTTCATTGCGATGCTGGTGTGGCTCTACAGAGCACTGCAGAGTGCTGGCACTAATTCAAGTTCAACTTGGATATCTCTCAGCTATACTCCACTGGATGGTGTTGACATGCCTTTAAATGACCTAAATGGTTGACTGAGTGAAAACCCTCTGATGTTGAAAGAGAACTTCAGGTCTGTGCCCTGCAGCACTCTGCAATCAGGGCTGAAATAACTATGTATGCCTTGTTCCAGCCCTCAGCATTTTGTCTAGGCTCTCAGGACCCAGGAGAAAACTTCAGATTCACAGGTTTCGTACTAATGAGTAGCCATCACTAATTCCAGCTGCCTGTTTATTTCAGTAGTTTGTAGATTTGGTCGGTATTTCATTATTATTGTTACCATTATTATTATTACTATGACTGTAAGAAAGGTTATTTATACTTAGATAAATTTCCACATGCCTCTCTGATACACATAGCTTCACACAGCACCACAATCTCGTTCACACAGGGGCTCACTTTCTGCTTTTCAGGCTGTAATCATATATTTTCTTCTTTATTTCTTGTGCAAACTCAAGACACAACTTAAACATTGACCTTTGAAGATTATATTCAGGAGATTTTTTTCAGTGGTGTTTTTTTGTTTGATTTTATATTTTTTGGAGAGGTATTTTCTAGCTCCAGACTGATTTTGCTGAGCAGTGAAAGGCGAGGTACAACTGCATCTGCCTTTTTCAAGAACATAACTATATTCATGGAATCACAAGGGTTGGAAGGGACTTCTGGAAATCATCAGGTCCAGCCCCCCTGCCAAGGCAGGGCCATCTAGAGCAGGTTACGCAGGAACATGTCCAGGTGGGCTTTGAATGTCTCCAGAGAGGAAGACTCCACAACGTCCCTGGGCAGCCTGTTCCAGTGCCAGATTTAAGGGAAAAGAGACATAACATTTATGAAGCATATGGGAAAGAAATTACATGTCATTCCCAAAGTGTTAAATTTCAAGGAAATAACATTTTTCAAGGAGTGTCCCAATTCCATATAATTTAATCACTCTGTATCACAATGCTTGTGCTGTGATCTTTACCTCGGCAGATACATGTGTGAAAATACATTCATCTGGACAACTGTTTAATGGTTCAAAGGCTGAAAGAGCTGTTACATAAATTACTTTAGCTAAAGCCTGCAATATATTTTACACTTCCGTTTAAACCAGATTTGTTTTTTAATGCTGTGTTTAAACATTTTCCCCTTGCCCAAAGACAAACCCCAGATCAATTCTGCCAGCTTTTGACACAATTCAAATGTACACAGGGTAAAATCCTATTTGGATTCAGAGCTAATAGGAAATGAAGTTGAAAAACTTGGTAATCCTTTATTGCATTTTTCATCCTCCTTGCGTTGCTTTTGTGAGATAATACACTGCAGATTTCCTAATGAAATTTCTGCCAATATAAGTTCTTGGCATACTGAGGATAAAATTAGCTCAGAGAGGCAATATTGGCAAAGAATAAAAAAATGGAAGACTGAGTAAAATTCTGCCTTCAGTTATCCCCAGGCATTCCTGAGGGGACTTTGTGCAACTGCCAACAATAAATGAGGATTAAATTTCACATATTTTCTATATGTGATGAGAATTTCATTTATGTAGTTTATGTGAAGAATATATATGTCAAGTATGCGGAAGCCATGCATGGGGTACTCAGAAATATAATAAAGATTTCAAACAGGATTGTCTTATTTGCTAAGACGGACTTGAATATGCATTCTTTTTTTCCTTTCTTTAAGGTCAGAGAGTATTCAAAAAAGATTGAACTGTATCAGCAGCAAATCCTTAACCTAACCATCAGAGTGCAGCATATGGAGAAGAGCAGTATATCCTACACAGAGCTGGACTTCCAGTTGCTGAAAGTAGAAATCAATGACCTGGAGAGACTGGTCACCCAGCTGAAGTTCAGCCTTGTCGGAAGCAATGTCATCGTTGAACAGATATACTTGGAGGTATTGCCAAAGTCTTAATTAGCTACAGAGAGTTCAAATACATAGATAGTCTATTCTGTCTTTAATGTTTAGGTTGAGGAGATGTAGCGTGTCTCTACTGCAGCCAGTGGAATTATTTTAACAGTTCATCAGCATAAATTAAAAGAAAGCTTGACCTTAAATGTATTAACAGCTTTTTCCTTGATATAGAGCATAAAAAAGCAAAGAAACCCAAAGCAAATGGGGAATGCTTTATTTTTACCAAATATCTGCCTGGAAGTTAACAGTTTCACATAGTGTTAAGCACACAAGCTGATTATATTATTATAATAAATATTAATTTATGGACCTCCCTGCTTGAAAGCCTCTGTGCTTTAACATAGATGATTAAAAAATTAGCTACTGGTTGCTAAGGCAGTGACCCAATCAATATGAAACCTAGAAATGGGAAAGACTATCACCTTCCCAGCAGACTATAAGTCTCATTTTCAAAATTGTAGTTAATCACTCACCTAGAAAGCATAATTACTTTAGATGGAAAGTGAAATATCATTTACTCCATTGTCCTCTAGATCATCAAGTAGGTGATGCAGGATGTTGTTTATCTTTGCAAAAAGAATTCCAGATGCTTTTGTAAGGCTGGAATAAGTACATTTTACACATAATAGCTAGTACTTCCTAAGACTTACTGGCTATTTTTACACATACTATAAAAATAACACTATATTTTTGCATTATGTTATACAGCTAAGAGTCAAAGCATTTCCTCACAGTCACATACATCTGCTGGAAATGTAAAGTTCAGGCTAGCAGGCCAAAGCCTATTCTCAAAGATATTTCTTAAAAACAATTCTATAAAATCTTCTATGTTATGATCAACACTGCTTGAAAATATCTGTAAAATAATGTCAACAGAAATTTAAACTTATTCTCTATTTTTCTGTCTCTAGATCACAAATCTGACTATACTGGTAAATGAACTAGAATCACTGGATAAAAACAATATCCTTGCAATTCGTCGACAAATTGCGGATCTGCAGAAACGACTGAAAGAGTGTGAAGAGGGAACAAACAAAACTACAGTACCTCCTTACTTCCCACCAGGTAAGCATTTCTGTTGCATATCAGATAAGAAACAGCATAATTCATGGGTAGAATAGTAAATGCAGAGATTTCCCTTTGTTTATGTTAAATACAGTTGTAACGATACTACTTAGCCCTTGGAAAATTGAGCAGACAGCTCCTAATGTTTCATCAATGGGTTCAAAAGGAAAATAAAGGCAGGAAACAAACTCTTCCAGACACAGTACCTATTTTCAACTGGAAAAAGTTGTCATCTTCTTCTCACCTGCAGTGTGAAAATCAAATCTCTAACCCCTCTTCTCAAAGCAATTACTTTTTGTTTTGTCTTGATTTTGTGGGAAACTGTGCTTTTTTCTGACCAGCTTTGATTTTTAATCACTCCTGTGATTGTGACTGTGTCATGGCAATTTTGTTCTAATGTTGCTTTGGGAATGTCTGAGCAACAGTTGATTACTAAAGCTGCTGGTACTCAAGCTCCAGAACGTAGCTTTGCATGAAAATTATTTTTGTGTCACAATCTTTTCTAAAGATTTTTCTAAATCAGAAGGTCAAAAGACTTGGGGAGAAAGTCTTGTCTCAGCAGGTAAGTGGGAGCTTTGTTACTGTTTTCTCCTGAACTAGGATTTTATAATCTTCTTAACTAATAAAAGTTATATCTGGGGCTAAGATCAGTGATTCCAGAGCACAGTTCATATAAAAGTATCAACAGTCACAGGTCATGTGGCCATTAGTTTACAACTGGAATAATTTTTGTCTTACCATGGTATTCAGTTTGAAAAGCCACGTTGTGAGTGAGTTGTAGTCTGAGATTTCAGCATCAGATATGATTCACAGGAGCAGAGCACAAAACACTGGTGTAGGTATGCCAGGTCAAGCATCCCACTTGCTAACAGACGGGAGGATTTTTCAAACTGTGTTGATCTCATGAGTGTTGTATACACAGGGAGTTCCTTTTGACAGAGTACTGCAAGAAAGTACTGTGTTGTACAATACCCAGGGGAAGGATCCTGCCTTTTCACATAAGCTGGTTAGCCATCAGCTAGAGTCTCCCATAGAAAATGAGGAGTAGTGCTTGCAGGAAGTGCTTCTACTGGCATTTATCTCTAATGACCTTGGGGCCAGCTAGTTCTAACACCCTAGTTGGAAAGGTGAGAGACAGAAACACAAGCTTCTCTTAGGGTCAGCAACCTTTCCTATTGCAATCTCCTAAGGGTTTCGTGGCAATATAGGCAGCTGCTGCACTTCTCTGCAGGATGCTTGAATAGCACCTTGTCTGGGCATCAAGCAGGAGAAAAAGCTGAAACAAAACCCTGCTTTGCAAAATCTCAAGATTCTTCTCTGCTCCTTAAGGAAGGGCTTAAAATGTTCCAGTGGAAAAAAACTCAAACAAACCCCAGTATTTTAAAAGCATTTGGAATGGCATCTTATTGATTTCCTGATGGTGACAGCACAGGGAAAGAAACAATGTCTTTCTCTGCAAGCCTACAGCAAGCCCTTATTTCAGTGGGAAAATAGTGAACTCTGGAACAAGAATACTGTGTCCTTCCATGAGCAGTGGAGAAAAGGGTTGCTTTTAAACCTGGGTGGTTGGCATGAACATCTGTAAGACACGGGAGTTTTCATGGAATGGGAAAGGGAGTTCTAGGTTTCACAGTGCAGCTTTGTGCAAGGATAGGCAAGTCACGTCTAGAACAGGATGGGTAAATGGCATAGGGTTGTGGCCATACTAGGATTATTTACCATTCTTTCTCAGGTCATGGTGGGGAGGTGGATAGAGTTTATCTGGGGTCTTATTCCTCACCTATGCGCCAGGTATCTCAGCACCTTTGCATGTTGCTGCATTACGTGAAAAATACAGAGCAGAAAATAACCCAGAAAACCAAAACCCCAGGTGGTATGAACTATAGCTCCATTGACTTCCAAAGGATTACAACCACAGACATCAGTTGAGAGCATGGCCTGGTGTTGTATGTGAGTTTATCTTCCCACAGCAATAGGAATCCCATAGGGACTGGAGGATGTGTATGGGCATATTGTCAAAGCCATATTTAGGGTGAGAATGGATGCTGAGCTCAGCACAAAAGGCCATTAGAGCAATTGCCCTGGGCTGGCATGTTTCCTGCCTCTTGGGAGGTGCCAACTGTACAGATAACCCAGATGTTATGTAGGTTCAGATCCCTGTTAATCCAAACAGGACTGGTGTTTCCTGACCTTATGTCCCTGGCATGTAAAGGGCATTCTCTGAGCAAAGAACTTTGTAGAGCAATTACATATCCTGCAAACTGTATCTGAAAACAAGAAGACATAGTACAATGTTATTGCTTGGGGACATGGCTTAAGTAAGTGAGAGAGCTGCATTTTCTAGATGGCCATTTTGGAGGCTTTGCATGCATGTTCACACCTATGTGTCCAAAGCTCTCTAGCACTCATTTATGTGTATGAACACAATTTCCATACATTTTGTCTGCAAGCTTGAATGCCTTGAATTGCTGCCAAACCATTTGGCCTTGCCCTGCTTTTAGTTCATATTATATTTATAATGTTTGTATTAAACTGACTCTTTGTCCTGTTTTCTACTTCATCCTCTCTCCTGCATATTTTGGGTAGGCAACATGAATTAGAGAGAGCCTAGCTAATCCCCAAGCTGTCTAAGACCATGAGTCTAAAGGCAAGTTTAATTAAAGCTTCTTGTTTCTCAGTGCTGTAATATGGAGCCCTCTGACTGTCCCCCAAGGCCTTTGCTGCTGTATTTCTCAGAGAGATCAGGCCTGTTCTTGAACAACATAGCAGAAAGAAATCACTGGCATCCATTTGCCTTGCCCTCTGACTGAAGTGGTGGGGGTTTGAGTGTCTGAGATAGGGCACAGTAAATGCATAGTTAATTCTCCTCCTCATCATTGCTGACTTTCCTGTTGCAGCAGTTTCTGGCATCTTTCTTCTC
Organism: Forpus xanthops; assembly: GCA_032466535.1. Classification (NCBI taxonomy): domain Eukaryota; kingdom Metazoa; phylum Chordata; class Aves; order Psittaciformes; family Psittacidae; genus Forpus; species Forpus xanthops. The sequence continues at coordinate 24,587 of JASSUY010050965.1, read as the reverse complement.
ACCACTCCAGGGGGAAGAAATATTTATCCATTTGTTTTTCTTTTGTGCTGTTCTTATCAGGGCAAGTATAGAGAGGGAAGACCCCAGGATGGTTCTCTGAGGACTCTGCAGCAGATTCTTTGTCATACCTCACTGAAATGATCTGAGAGAAGCAGCAGGGCGAAGTGAGTCAGATGAAACTCTCAAAGGCAAAGAAAGAAAGAAAGGAAAAAAAAGAGAAAACCTGTTTTCTCCTTCCCTCCCTCTGGCTTTTATACATGTAGGAATTAAGGATTTCAAGTTACTGTTGAATAGGTCTCAGCAGGAGGAAGATCTGGTGTAACTTAATGCTGAAACTCAAGCAGTCCTGTTGGAGTTGTACAGAGATTTCACTTTTACCTTACATTTTACCTCCTGTGTACCCAAGATGTCTGTGATTTTTGAGTGGTTTACGTTGTGTTTTGAAATAAGTATGTCCATACCCAAAGAAGGAGGCATGCCTGCAGGAGCCCGAAAAGAGCTGGCCAGTGCCACCTATCCAGGACACATGCATTTCTCCATGGGCAATGGAGGGTGCTTAGCTGAGGCACCTGAGCACTTTTTTGGCTGAAGGTAATCCAGGTGGACTCCAGCTCTCTACCTCATCCCCTGTTAGAAGCTGACAGCGTAAGTCTTCTCTGACCAACTGTCAGCCTATGTCTGTGTCCTGTGATACTGGTGAAGACAGAGGGGCTTGCATGGGTCTTCCTGTGTCAGTGATACAGTAGGAGCCACATGAGCCTTTCCCCAAACAGCTCTCTGTGTCTCAAGCGGTAGTAAGGCTGGTAACAGCTCACACATTTGGATGCAGTGGTTTGTCTGATGGGAGAGGAGGGTATACATGTGGTGCTTGGGAGCATGTCTGGGAGTGTAGCAGCAGCTGGGCTATAGGGATGCTGGGGAGGGACACTTTATTAGGGACTATAGTAACAGGACAAGGGGTCATGGGTTGAAACTTAAACAGGGTGTTGTAGTTTAAACCCAGCTGGCAATTCGGCCACGTGCTTGCTTGCTCGCTCTCCCCCTCTCCTCCCCCCCACTCCTGGAGGGGTGGGAAGGAGAGCTGGGGGAGTGTGGCTCCCACGGGTTGAGATGGGAGCCATCCAGTGGCTAAGGTGTGGCACGTACTACTACTGCTGCCACCAGCAGTGGTGATGAGGAAAGTGAAGGAGGAGGAGAGTGTGGCCGCTCACCACCTGCCAATCGGTGCCCAGCCCAACTCAACCAGTGATCTAGCCCTTCTAGGTAGCTGCCCTCAGTTTGTATAGTGGGCATGATGTGCTGTGGTACGGGATGCCTCTGAGGTTGGTTTGGGTCAGGTGTCCTGTCTCTGCTTCCTCCCAGCTTCCCCTCCTTGCTGGCAGAGCATGAGACTCAGAAAGTCCTTGGTCAGAGTAAACGTTACTGAGCAGCAGCTGAAGATGTCGGTGTTAGCAGCGCTGTTCCCAGGCTGAAAGTCAAAACAACAGCACTGCACCAGCTACCAAGAAGGAGAAAAATGACTGCTACTGCTGAACCCAGGACATTCAGAACAACGGATAAAAGAGTTAAAAGCTTAGAAGTTTGAATAATGCATGTAGATTTATTTCAAGTGCCTTCTAATATTTACAAAATTACATGACACTTAGTTTCCTTTGTGCATTTTTTTTTTCCCACAAGATCCAGACAGGGAAGCAAGTTTAGATTAAATAAACAACAATGAATTCTTCTGAATCTGTGCTGAAGAGAGATCACCCCCTGACTACCACAGAGTTTTTTGGCAAAAAACCCAAGAATTCTGGGAAGAGTTTTCAAGGAAATCAAAATCGAGCACATACTCTATAGAAACCATAGACAATTTTTGATGTCATTAAAACTGAACATGCTTCTAACTTTATTTTAATAATTCATTGTTTCATAAATAAAAACCAAACAAGTGTTCAGCAGAGAGATCTCTTTAAGGGAAGAAATAATAATTTATTATTTCTTTTGTAAAAAAGATCTCTCTGCTGAACACACGTTTGTTTTTTATTTATGAAACAATGTATGAATTATTAAAATAAATCTGGAATTGTGTTCTGCTTAATGACATGAAAAATTATTTGAGGTTGCATACAGATGAGCTTAGCAGTGCTTCACTACCTGCAAGCTTTGGTGCTGTATTTTTCTAAACAAATCAAGAGTTTTAGAGCATTTAATAACCATTTAATTCTGGAATAAGTTTATTGTGGTTTAAACACAATAAGATACTCAATATGTCACCAGCTTTAAAGAAGTCCTCACACCGGAGGTAACAGTACATAATAGAGATATAAGAAAATACAGTTAAAATTGATTAATGGAGTTGGCAGGCTGCAAGCCATTCTGCACTGTGTGCCTTAGCTTTCTTCGCATGAGATGAGGTACAAGCACCTCCAAACATTGGTATCTGTGCCAAGAGCTGGGGCCATGTTACTAGCCATGCTACGTGCCATTTCCAGAGATGCAGCTGGGCTAGCCATACAGCAGTGCCTTTCTCGTGTGCTATATTTGGAAATGAGGTTTCTGCTCCAGGGCCGTGTCCTTTGTAAAGCACTTAAGTGCATGCTTAAATGCTTATCTGCTTCAAGCCAGCAATGCTGATTCAAATTTGATCGTTGGTGGTATGGAGGGAAACAGTGTTCAAGCAAGGTCATCCTACATTTCACATTCCACAAGAATCCCAGGACACAAAAGGGGCTGAGAGAAGAGACAGGTTTGTTCACAACTCATGTCACCAATGCAGAGCTGCTCCTGTGCACACTACTGAACCCGAGGAAGTTGAAAATGTGACCTGGGACCACAGGGCTTTAGCTCAGCATAGTAATTTATATTTAACATAAAGTTGCTACCCAGCTTCCTCATAGAAGTTGACAGGAGGATGCAGGTGAATCATATGTCCCCCAAGTCACTAGTGCAAGATGGCACAAAACTGCGAGTGATGAAGGTGTTCTGCACTGTGCTTTGAGAAGAGATGAGAGATTCACTGCGCAAATGGACTTTACGCATTGGCACTAATGTTACTTGCTTGCTTGGACCTTTCTAATATTCAGACTACAAGTTTCCTTGACCCTGAGGCACAGCACATTCCCCCAGGGCAAAGCGGATCAGAAAAAAACATTTCTCTACTTTTGCAGCCGTCCATTTTTAACCTTACTCCCCAGTCTTTTTCCAAGAAGAGTACTTCAGATTGGTCTGTATCCATGTTTCCCTCTATCGTTGGGATAGGTTAAGATGCTTTTGAAAACAAGATGCCTCCTAGGCTTTTCCTGACAGTGCCTTTAGGAGTTTTCAGTTCAGCTCTGTAAGTACTGTCTAGCTTTGCTTAGGGGTGGCCAGTTTGAGGGCAATCTCTCAAAAGGATTCCCCCTTAAGAGCTAAAGGTAAATACTCTCTCTGTTACTTTTCTTTCTGATTTGTGCTAAGATGTAGGTCATTTATATGCTAGACATCCCTCTTTTCATACAGGCTGTAAGCAATCATGCTGACATGCAAAATATTAAAGTCTCAAAAGATAAGTTTGATTTTCATCTTTGGTGCCATAACTGGTGGTTCACAGATCTCCTTTGCTGAGGGAAAATCAAGCAGTTCTGGCCATTAGTTTACCCATTACTTGGCATGTGAGCTTTCGACCTAGTGGCTAGAGCACCTCACTGAATTGGGAAATATTAGAATACCACTAGTCTTGTAAACTGGTGCCAGTCACTTGACGTCTCTGTCTCCAATACCTCAGATGAGCATATCCTTACAATGAAAAATCTGGGGCACTTTTGTGGCAGTAATACAAAAAGCTAATGTTAATACCTGGAAAAAAGCATTCTGGTTTTTGCTAGTGACTGCTATGGACTTGTCAAGCCCATGGACATTTGTGGGTGGAGGATTTTTTTCTCCAATGCCTTACAATATTGAGAATTTATCAGGAAATGGGAATGTAACTGCCATTCACGATGAGAAAAGGAAAGTATTTCTTGTATTTTTATTAATTTTTCCATGAGCTTGAAATGGCTTTGTAGTTGGTATATGGAAAACAGAGCTGTTCTGGTTCAGCTTGAAGTTATATTTTGTTCAGAACGGCTTCACATGAAAACTCAGAGTAAAATCGGCATACATTTCCTAGGCTGTGATTGTTACTGTCTGTAGACTTTGAGGGCCTGAGGTGGAAGGCCCATGCAGCTGTGATGCCCTATTGGAAAGCTGTGATTCTGACAGCAGAATTCTAATCTGATATGTGACTCTGGAATTACTGCTACTGCTGCTCCTTTCTTCCCCTCCCCAGTGAAATAAACGGAAGTCTGATGCTCCCCTTTCTTTTTTCCCCCATCCCTTATGCTCTCAGCTCCACTGAGGTAAAAAATCACCTAAAATGCTTCGGCAATTGTATTTTCCAAGGGATTTCCTAGTGCATCTGGCTGGCATGCATCAAATGGGCAGAAACAAACACTTATTCCTTTTCTGGAGCAGCACAATGAGCTGCAAATTAATCCCTATCTTTTTTCCACCCCTACTTGCCCCACACAGTTGTAATAATATGCATATTGTTTTTTTTTTTTTTCCTTTTTTTTACTAACTTTCTGAGTCAACATGGAACACTCGGTGCCATCCAGTTGCTGACCCTGGCCGCAAAATTAGCCTTGTACTCATGAAGCTATACATTTATGCCTAGCCTTTGCCATGAAACTAATCTGTAAAATCTCTCTCCCAATGATGATGCTGGGAAATCCTGTGTTTTTCTTTCTGATTTCAGGTAGCTGCATTCACCGTGGACTGTTGAATGTCAGCCAACCCTATATTGCAAAGCTGAACTGGAGAGGATTTTCCTACAAATATGGTTCCTGGGGTAGAGACTACTCTCCCTCTGACCCAGAGAATGAAGTCTATTGGGTTGCACCATTGAACACAGATGGGAGATACCTGGAATACTACAGAATTTATAGTTCCTTTGATGATTTGCTGCTGTTTAAACCCAAGTATGAAAGAAGAATAACATATGGGGAAGGAAGTGGTGCTGTCCTTTATAATAATTATTTGTACTATCATGCTTATAACTCAAGATATATTGTGAAGCATGATATAAGAAAAAACACCATGGTTTTAAGGAAGGAGCTTCTGAATGCTGTTTATGGTAACCGTTTCTCTTATGCAGGTGTATCATGGCAAGACATAGATTTTGCTGTGGATGAAAGTGGGTTATGGGTAATATATTCAACAGAAAATAACATGGGCAACATTGTGATTAGCAAACTCAATGACACTACTCTTGATGTGCTAAATACTTGGCAGACAAGACAGTACAAACCATCTGTTTCCAATGCTTTCATGTTATGTGGTATTCTGTATGCCACAAGGCCAGTGAACACTAGGAAAGAGGAAATCTTCTACATGTATGACACAAGTACTGGCCAGGAAGGTAGTATTAGTGTCATTATGGATAAAAAATTAGACACAATCCAAAGTATTGATTATAACCCTACAGATCAGAAACTGTATGTTTACAATGATGGTTACCTCCTAAGATATGGCATGACCTTTCAGCCCTAGTGTCTCAGTGACATAAGCATGTGGTAAAACTAGCAGCAATCAAAATAAGAGATTTGATACAGCTTTAGACAATGCCAGTTTAGAATTCGTCTGATCTGATAGACTCTATCTGTGGCTATTATATGTATTACTTACACTTAAAAGAATTGCCCATTCTGATCAGTAGCATTGCTGACAGCAGTTTAGCAGTACTGGGTTCTTCAGGTTTTGATTGGTGTTTATTGGTGCTTGGTGCTTTACTATCACCCTGCTTCTAAGGGTAAATTTACTGCATAGATTTGGTACATTTAGATTGCAGAAATTGATGGGCCCAGACTCTCTACTGGCCAAGAAGCTAATTACCCACTGATGAGCATTTGTCCCATTGACAAGCATTTGTCACTGTAACACAAAGCAAGGCACACAGAAACTGGGAATGAATTTTAACCGATCTTCATCAGAGTGAAATGAGGCTTCAGAGAAATTAATAGGATTATGATACTGTAGGAAATATACTTGGTCAGAAAGCAGCAACCCATTTGTTAGGTGGGAGCAGTAGTATTTGCCTCAAGACTTTAGGAGAGAAGGTAGAAATATATTGTTCTATTTAAATTTTTACCACAGGGAGGGAAGTGAAGGCACTGGGGCAGGGACGGAGCTCACTGCTCTTAGCATCACTGGAGCAGTGGGACAGCAGCCCCTGGGGCCCCACTTGTAAATGACTCGCAACAGCTTCTTGGAGTGATCGTGGGGACAAAACTGGCATCAGGGCATTCACCAGCTTTTCTCTGTTCTACTCTCCTGGCCTTAGCAGTTCTGCATGCCTAAACTTCACCTCACAAATGGTATTACTGCAACCTAGACATGTTCATTTTCCTGGTAGTACAGCGTAAGAAACAGTTTTCCTTTCCTTTATGCTCTTGTATGCAGATGTAAACGTTCCAATTGACTTTATTAGATATGAGTGGCTCTTAGTTGTATATCATGCATTGCCATAAAATGATAGCCATGTTATTCAATGTGCCTCTATTCAACATTTTTGCCATTCTGTAATTAGGTTCCTGAGATCCTTATTAGTGGAAGGTCCAGTTTGTACCCTGGGTAACTGTGTGCTGCAGCATGGTAAGAGTTTTTGTGCAAAACAGAAGTCTGGTCAAATTAGTTGAATATAGGATGTGCATAGGTTTTTTTAAATGAGTATTTTTAAGTGTGTGCACTGTAATAATACCTTACCTTCATCATGTCAGAAAGCTGCCTGGAATTCAGAGGTCTACAACAAGAAAGCAAGCAGTTCACGTGGCTCATTTCCTTCCATTACCTATGTAATCATATCTGTGTCCTCTGATAATAAAAATCAATGCATATTCAAATGACTGGTTTTGTTCTAATAACAAAAAAACAAATCAAAGAATCTCAGCTCTCCTATAGGGCCATGTAAAGCTGTTTGTTATGAGTAGGTAACTTCTGGGATACAACGGGAAGCCAGAGCACCAAATGTTTAAGAAAGGATCACTGCACTGACTTGGGCTCTGTGTGCTTAAATGGTTCTGGGAACAACTCAAAGGTGTGAATCAGTATGTCAACTGTTGATGTCAATCGATGTCAACTGATGTACTTATGCCAAGCACATAAAAGGAACTTTACTTCCCCACACAGAAATATGTTCGCTGGTTAGGGTAACATCTCTCCACTGAACTAAGATGTTACTCGAGATATCGGAGGCTGATGAACTGATGACATGTTTTGAAGCCAGGTGTTGCTACTTATCATGTACCAGCATCTGTTTCTTGGGAACCTGTGAAACGAATGTGAAAGTCATGGAGCCATTGGTTCAGTAATCTGATCAGGCAGAACAGGCACGGCTGCTGTGTGAATAATCCATAACAACCCAAGAAAGAATTTGGCTGAGAAAAGAAGAAGAAAACACTTTTTTCCCCTCTATATCTATGTGTGTCACAGAAGGTGAGCAGCTCTCCACTTATCCACTTATCATCAAGAAATGCCATCGGCGTGGGCCTTGAGGCTCCTCAGCTTACCCACTTTCAGAGAATGAGTTGATGTTAACATGTAAGTAGCTTTTTCTGGTGAATTTACTGTGATTCTCCAGTCCTTCCTGGAGCAGCGTGGGAAGGAGAAAACAAAAGAACATAAAACACATGGGTTGAGGTAAGAAGAGTTCAGTAACTAAAATAAAGTAAAAAGTAGTGATAGTAGAAAGAATACCAACCATAATGATAATAGAAAACAAGAGAAAAAGAAATGAAAGCTCAGAAAACACAGTGATGCACAACTGCAGTTGCTCACCACCTGCTGACTGATACTCAGCCCCTCTCTAAGCGGTGATCAGTGGCTCCTGGTTATGTCCCCACAGTTTGTATACTGAGCATAATATGCTGATATGGAATACCCCTTTAGCAATTTTGCGTCAGGTGTCTTTGCTTCCTCCTGGCTTCTTGCACCCCTCCTCACTGGCAGAGCATGAGAGACTGAAAAGCCCTTGATCAGAGAAAGCGCTACTTAGCAACAACTAAAACATTGGTGTTTTATCATCATTATTCTCAAACTAAAGCCAAAACACAGCACTGCACCAACTGCTAGAAAGGAAAATAACTCTTACAGCTGAACCCAGGACACTGGGGACAGGTCCCTCGTGTCTATTTTCTCCCCTTTGTAAACAGCAGTTGGCCTGGGCTGGAGGTTTCCACAGTGGTGATGATGGTGAGATGGCATGGCTGCCCACCATGCTCAGTTACAGTGCAGCCCAGACCCTGTGTGGCATCTAGTGCCAGGCTCCAGCTGTCCTTGCTGATGATGTGGCCCAGAGGTTGAAGATAGTGGCAGCAGCCCTTTCTTCAAGGTACCAAACAATGTCACTGTAGAGAAGACAAAATACGATCAGGTTAGACCTTGGTAGCTCAGTATCAGAAGGAAAGTAGAAACATCCTTTATAAAAACTTAGTTAAAAATCTTGTGTGGAGGGACTGGGTCAGAATGTTTTGGTCCTGGTAAGGCTGAGCTTCTCCTCTGATTTTTGCCCTGATTTCTCAGGCAACTGGTGCAAGAGTGCAGGAGGTCCCCTGGCATATCATGGCTGGTCCTGGCAGCCAGGGCCTGTCCCACTGCACCTTCCAGGATTGAGGCAAGCTGGAGACACCAGAGCTGGGTGCACCTCCGTGGGGATGAGGCCGGGCTCACAGATGGGCCTGGGTTGGCAGCACCCACAGCCGGGCAGGGCAGGGATGTGGAGAGCTGGAGACTAGCCCTACTGCATCACTGGGGCAAAGGCTGACAGCCTTGGGTGACTGATGTGGGTTCCTGGACAGGGTAGAGGGGAGTCCCAGGGTGGTGGGCATGGTGTGCAGGGAGGCATGTAAGTGCTGACAGTGCTTCTGTTAACTTTATAAGAGACTTTGTAGAGTTGTAGAAAGACCATTGGCTTTTAAAAACCAGAAAAATAAAGGCACAAAATGACTACACTTCAGCTCTTGGCTTATTGATTTGGCATCTCTCCGTGGAGGTGCTGGGGTATATAAATGATATTGAACATAAATAGTACCAGCCACACATCCCAGAGGACAGGACATCTGTCTGAGTGGTGACGCAGGGAGCTGCAGTAGAGGCACTTGGATGTAATTTCATTGATGAGTGGTTTTCACACTGCCTAACTCAAGGCACCTAAGACAGGAAACTCAGCTCTGATCCATGCAATGACTGAATGCAGGGAGAGAGGGGTCTTCTGCAAAGGGGCACTTCAAGAAGAGGGAGTAATACATCATTCCACTTCTTCTCTTAGACTTGTCCTTTTGGGTCTTGAATGAAGGTGGTTCAGTAGAGCTGGCTGTTACAATTAAGGTGTGTTCTTGAGCTGTCCACAACACATAACCTTGGGCCGACCTCTATTGATATCCCTTATCCTGTAGCTGGTGCTACCTGCGCTTTGTCTGGGGGGTGTTTCCTCTCACCTTCCTCCTCAGACATGGAGAAGAGCTCACCCCCATGCATGGGCTGTGACTGGTTTGGTGGCTCTGCAGTACTTTTTGGTGTGGCTTTTTCTTGCAGTGGCATAAGTTTCACTCTGACCCTTTTCATCCAGACCTAGTCCTGACACCCATGAACTCATTCCCCTGGATCTATTCAAAGTGCAGTGACAAATTCATCCTCTTTTGCCTTTTGAAGTCCTTCTTGGTCACACAATCTCTTTAACAACTTAGATAAAACCTCTTTATTTTTTGGTCCAGGACACTCACATCCTTCCCTCTCAACAGTTATATTACCTCTATTTTACAGCCTAAGTGATGCTAACCTGCTTCATCTTCCTGTTCCCATATCACACATCCTGTTATCCCATGCTGACACTTTTCTCTGGGATGCCCTCTCCAAACACATCTATCATCTTCCTTAGGCTTCTCCAAATTGCTTACTAATTTCTTTGTGAAGCTCCTGATAAATTGCCAACTGACTACAGCTAACTTGTTGCCTCCAGTAGGAGACTAGTATTTATTTGCATCATGTATTCAATTAGCTGGCACATGAGAGTATAAAGCTGGCACATATAAACTCTCTTATTATTCATTCCCATATGTCACTCCCTCACTTTCTGTTACATTCACTTGTTTTATCTTGTCTTAAACTGAGATTGTATGTTCCTCAAGGGAAATACCTGTCTTCTAGTTTGGGATAGTACAGTGCCTAGCGCAGCAGACTGCTACCTTTGTCCTCTCTCCTAGGTACTTGTGTGCAACAAACAATAAAGACTGGTAAGAGCTGGCCAGGGATTGTTGCATGCATCTGTGTTTTTGTCTGAATTTTCATGCATGCTGATATGTGTGCTGCATATAAATTGGCTTTGAAAAGTAGGCAAACAATATGCTTCCAGACAACTGTGTAAACATTCTGTTGGAAACTGTTTCAGTAGCTATGTGCACATAGTGTGGCTACAATGCATCCCTAAATTTGTACCATGTGGGGTAGGATCACTTTTCCTCTTGTAAATATTTGGGGTTTTTTTCCTTTCTTTCTTTGCATTTTTGTCACTGCACAATTGCTCCCTGAAAGCTAGAGACCAGTGACAGAAGTGTGCATCACGCACAGAGCCTGCAGCCATACCTTTATCATACTGCCAAACAACCTGTGATTTTGCAGGACTAGGAGTTCTTCTAATAGGACAAAATGCTCGCTTTGTAGCTTAGCTGGGTTTGGAGAGATGAGAATTAAGGAATCACAACATTATGGTTTATAAAAGTGAGGATATGTGAGGGTGAATGTGTCTGTCTAGCAGGAATCCTGTCTTCCCCTCTGCTTCCTGGGTTGCTGCCAGTTTGCAAGCTGTTAGCCATATACATGGAAGCGAATGAAGTGAGGGGAGTTGAGAGGGCAACTGTTCTTTCAAGTCTTCGGGGAATGGCTTCTGCCACTGGCCTACATTCTCCAGTCCAATAGGGCTGTACTTGGCCTTGGGCTACAGGTGAGGGCAAATCTGGCTTTAAAACATTGCTCTTTCTCTGCAGTGAGGCTGGAAAGTGGTGGCTCAGTCCTCAGTTGAACAGTTCCCAAACTTTATCTTCTGTCTGTTGTGTGTGATTCCTAGGGTGTAATGGAACACAACCATATCCCTTATGCATCTCTCTGTCTTTGGTACATGTATTATACTAGAGAAGGAAAGAGATGGACAATACTGCTATACAGCTAGTGGATCCACTGATGACAGAAGATGTCACTGGAAGAAGGTATCTGAGTGCACTGCTTTTCGCTGAAACTGTGAAATGAGCGACAAAATCCTAGGCAGAGATCCCAGGAGGTCTCCTTGTCCATTCTTCTCCTTGGAGGTAAAGTCACATATGTCTGAGCTGCCCTTGAAGATTGTGTAATCTGTTCTTTGAAACCTCTGATGATGGATATTTCCCAGTCTGCCTAGGTGGCCTCTTTGGGCACTTGACTATCTTCACAACTAGGAGGTTTTTCATAAGCCTCCTCTGCTGCAAATTAAGCAGATAATCAAGACGATATTCATGACTATGCTGCTGAAACCAAAGTCTCAGCTGTCCCAACGTCCTCTATTTAAGAGTGGCCAATGGCAGAGGAGTGTATAGGTGCAGGACAAAGATGCAGTGATAATCCTGCCACTGGACTTTCTTAGCCTAAAGTTTGGGAATGTTTTCTTGGTTTGCCACAACAGATTCAAATCACAGTTAATTCTCATCTGTGTAAGAACCATTTACATAGTGGAAAATGTTTTTCAAATATCTGTGATGTCTTCTCTAGATAAAAGAAGCCCAGATTCCCACACTCCTTCAAGATAATATTTTCTAAATAATGTAAAATTTGGGTTCATCTCTCAGTTGACCTGCAACTCATCACTGAGGAGAATGGACTGGTTACATACAAATCCATATATAACAGTTTGAACTGGCACTATCTTTTCTATTGCTTGAAAAGAAAGTTCTGAAGAGCTAGAAAAAGAAGAGACAAGAAGGAGCCCAAGTAAGTTCCCTGGATACGGATAGTTCCACAGCATGCTTTCTACATCTAATGGTCATGAATGATGTGCATGAGATGTACAAAAGCAGTTTAAGGTATAAGAGCCAGCCTTGGGACTTTTCAGTCAGAGAGGTACTGCACTGTCATCGTCTCTCAGGCTTCAATGATATTGCATTCCTGCTTGCTTGGTAATACAATTTTCAGAGGAGGAATGGAAAATTTGCACCCAAACCCTTTATCCCAGTCCCTGCATTATTCCCTGGTGGTGCTGTAATGGGAATTTAGGGATATATGCATTTGTACAGGGTTTGGCTTTGGCTTCTAGTGTTGCAATGGCAACTAACTAGGAGATTTCAGTTTTTGGCATTTCCTTCTGTCTGGCTCACTGTATTGATTATTCTGCATCCTCCTTTTATAAGCTCAGGTCTCTCACCATATTGCAAGGGGAACCAAGGATATGTCTGTGCCCTGCAGTGCAGCTCCTTACAGTGACACTTGAGTCACTAAGCTGAGATGATGTAAGAGGCCAGTGCCTCTTGGACCAAAACCAGAAATCTCTTTCATTTAGTGATATAGACAGTATCTTTAAGCTGTAAAACAGGAGAATTTCTTTAGAATGATGCTAACATGAGCACTTGTCTAACAGGCTATGCTGATGTGACAGACTTGCTTCTAGAGAGCAAGCACTATGCCACAGAAAAGATCCAGCTTGTTTAGAAATACCTGACAAAACCCTCTGTGCCTGTGTGGTGTGGGTACAGTGACAGGCAATTTCCTCAGTGCACTCTGCAACTGAATGTGGGAATGCCTTCTGTGCCTTTACCTAGTGAGCCATGGCTTTATTAACCTACTGGATTCTTGGGTGATTTTACATGCATCTGTGTGACTCTATTAATCAGCTCTGATCTATAATTTAGGTGGCCAAGGAAGACTCTGGAAAGACTGAGGTGGTGGCTGATCACTGCCATTGCCTGTGTGATGGAGAATCAGTGCCTGAAAGACTGACATAAAAGAGCTCAGGCTCTTGGTGTTGATGTGGGAAGCACATAAGCTGCACAAATCATTACCATCTGTGTTATGAACGGACCCCAGAGCATTAACCTGTTCTATTAGTTGCCTATGCTGGAAATACTGTTTATGTTAGCAAAGCTGAGGTACAAATCCTTCTTATGCATAATGCAGGACATATTATACATTTGACAGGAAAGCAATTTGAAGCATTTTGAATGGAAGCATCCTCTGCTTAATCGTTTTATTGTGGTGAAAAATACCCCCAAGAAACAGGGATGCTGGAGAAGCTGGGTCTTTGGAACTCAGGAAAGTTTTGAGTGATCAAATGCACCTTGATTTAACATTTTCTTCATCTCCCTTTTTGGTGTGTTTTAAAGGAGGAAGAGATTCGTTTGGCTTTTTAAATGGAAATAATAATGGTTATCTCTTTGCACAGTATCTTTTATCTGTGGGCCATAGTCTTTCACTAACAGTAATTTAGCATGGAAACCTCCATGTGAAGAAGTGGGAGATATAATGATACTCCTAAATTCTATGTCTTTGTAAATGGAGAAGGAGAAAAAGTCTTCTAGAAGTTGTGAAGATCTCTTCATCTGCAAAGCATTCCTTTTACGCTTCCCTCCCCTAAGAAGTCTGCAGCTTTGCAGAATGGGGAACGGGCAGGTTTCTGTAAGTCAAATGAAGTCTATGTTCTAACTACTGGGGTTTTTACCCTTGGAGCAACCCTTTAAAACTTTGGGATGCAGTCTGTGCAGCTTCAAAATATGTCCTGCCACGTATTAAGATAGGGATCAGTATTGCTCGTGGCATTATCATCTTCTGCAGGGATTTCTTAGTGCAAATCTTTGGGAACTCGATTATGGTTTGGAAGTGATTCTTTGATGTCTTCACATTGAGGCCCTGGGGGCTTTAACTGTGTGTCTTCTTTGTGGGAGATGGGAAATATTTTCCCATTTCCTTAGCTCAAGACTAATTTCTGCTTTTCCCTTTTTATTGGCACTAAGAAAAGTGGCCCAGGGCCCAGCGGCCCCAGTAACCAGTGTGGGGTGATGGTCACAGCATAAGAACCTCAAGATGCAAATACTATTGATTTTTAGTTTTTTCTGGTGTTAAGTCTTCATTTTTCCATATGGAGAAATATGAGCAAGGAACATCATTCTGTGGCAAAGCAGCTTCCTAAAAGCATTTTAATATAGTTAGATTCATAAATCAATGGCTTTTTAAGTACACATATTCACCTCCTGGAGTGGAATAGTGGATTCATAAGCAGATCACAAAAATCCATTTTTGCAACCCTCAGAAAAATAGCTGGCCCTGTCAGTATTACAACAGAAATAGGGCTGAGTCTAAGTGGCACAGATGGACACCAGTCCATGCTGGTGAGTGCTCCCAGTTCTTTCATAGCGAAGTCTTCAAGAAATCTAGTTAGAAAGATTCAGAGTAGAGCAAGGGAGTGAGGTAGCAGCATGTGGTTGATCATCAGTCCAGCATGGCTCCATATCCTCTGTTATTTAGTAGTACAGATATTTTAGTGCATAACTTCAGCTTCCAGCATGGGGGTTTCTGTGACTCACACGCAGGTCATGGATATACCTTTGCAGCTTGGGAAATTGACTTCCCTATGAAATATACCTGGAAAGCATCAGTTAGAGGTTTTTCCATTGACAGCCTATGAGGTGTATCCAAGGTAGACTGAATATTATCTTAATGGGATTAAACTCAAGGCTACAAACACGAGGATGTAATCAAAACAGAAAGAAAGGTTTTGAATATCTTGGCTTTGAAAAGATTTGGAGAGAATAAATGACCAGGACAGACCACAGGGTTTGTGGACTTAGAGTCTTCAAGAGAAATAATACTTGACCAAAATTTGCAGGCACTTAAGTACTTTGTTAAGTAAGCTTTTAGAACATTTTCTCTTTAATTAACTAGTGTGTGTTTACAGCTTTTAAAATATGTTCACAATGTGCTGTTAGTAAGAATTATTTTGTACCCATAAATGACATGGTGAAAAATGCTGTTAACTGAACAATGCACTGAACAGGGTTTAGAAATAGCACCTGTGGAACATTCCCAGGAGTTAATCCTTCATGTATCTTGGTGAGGAATTGCTAGTAGTTTGGAACAGGATGAAAACCATCCTTCATTAGCCCACATTATAAGAAGTCCTACAACTTCTAGGAACAAAGCACAAGATAGATACTAGTGAGTGGATTGAAAGGTCTCAGTTTTACTGCTGAAATAGGATGTCCCAAAAAGCGACACTTAGTTTCGGATATTGCAGACATGATCAGCAGAAAAGTGGTTAATGTGCTGAGACCTGGAAAAGAGATTATGGTTAAATGGAGCAAAAATTGCCATTTTGTACCTGGCTGTTCACAATCCTGCCTTCTTTTGCAGCTGTATTATGTCATCAAACCATATGCAATCCATGGGGTTTCAGCTGCGTGACTCCCATTAACTTTAATCAGAGTCAGGAGAATAAACTGCTGAGCAAAGCAGTCTGAAAATGTACCCCTCCATTCTTAACAATTATATTACTCTGCTTTGTGTGGTGAGGAATCTTTAGGAGGCAGAGCTGAATGCTCCATCATTTCAATACCTGCTCTTTGTGCATAATGAAATCAGCACTGTTTGCAGCCTGCTCGCTATGACGGTTGGCAGCTGATTTCATTTTACAAATGACCAAATTATTAACTTCAGCATTTCTGTACATGAAACAGATACAAATCTTTCAGGAACATATCAGCTGTGGTCTGTGCATGTGTGTGAGGGTTTACAGGATGGAAAGGCTTGTTCAGGAAAATTCAGTGTTGTTGTCTTTTAAAGAATACTGTTGCCAGGATACTGTCAGGTTATACAGGATAACTGTGACTGTGGCACTTCTAGTGTTAAAGAGATGAACAAATAACAGCACTCAGAACCAGTGCTATGCATTTAAGGCTAGAGCAGAGGTCCAAGCACAAGTTGATATATCCCCACTGCCATATTACCATGAACTCTGGCAAGCATACAAACCCCAGTGTGATCCATGCAAACAGCCCTGCAGCAATCAGAGCCTATGAGGTGCTGAAAATCCTCATTCTTCATTAGTGTAACAGGCTGAGAGATACGGCTGCTCAGAACTTTTGATAAGCGGCGATCATGTAGTGCTGGCTTCTAAGCCCTCTCACTGTATGTGTGCTTCCTGGCTTTTTTATGCCTGGGCTCAATTGTTCTGAGTAAATAATTGCTCTTGTTTACAAATCTGCATTCTGAATAATTTCTTCAGCATTCAAACCTCACCAACCTTTTACATGACCCTCATAGTGCAGATAAAACCACTGAGATTTCCTGTGGGAACTTTAAAAAAACAATAACCTCAAACTCCTCTGAAGGACAGATAAAATGTAGTGAGAGTTCCATTAGCAATAAACTCTGGCCCTTTCAGTTGTGCTAGCAGCCATATTTTTTGTTCAGCGGGACAGTTTTTGCACAGATGTCAAGTTTTGCTACTTGAGGAATGTGAAAATGAGAACAGAGTTTTCAATGCATTTGGATCAGTAGGCATAATCAGGTCTCAAGACTACCCTTCCTTATTCAGATAAACAGTAATTCTTTACAATGATTTCTGAAGTGTACCATGTTTCCATTTACTTAGACATGCAGTGCTTATAGTGGGAACCATTGAAAAGCGTTGTCCTTCATTATCTGAGGGATTTTGAAGGAAATTAAGCAAATCTGCTTTACAATACATTGTTCCTGCAAGGAAGGATCTCACAGAATCTAATCTTTTTTTTCATTCATTTTTTAGTGTAGCCTGCTCAACAGAGGCAGTTCTTCAGCATGATTTGTATGATAATAGCATTATTTTGTCCTAAATATGGTGCACATCTCAAGGACCTCCATAGTCACATCAGGGGGATTGTTCATTCCAGACAAGAGGGAGGCAACTGTGGGGGGAACAAGTCCAAACATAGTGAAGTGAATTTCAAATATTACCATTAAATCGTGACATTACCTTTTTCGGCTGCCACCAAAAAGCCTTTTCAGCAAGAGGACCGTTTGGCTTCCCATGGAATTTCTGCCAGATCAGAATAAACTGAGCTTTTCCAAGACACTGAGACTCCTGAATGTCACCTGTCTGCCTAATCCTGGACTGCAGTAGAGCTTTTAGGCAGTCTATAAATGGCTAGCCTCAAAACAGAGGTCCTTTTCAGTGTGCATGGTAATTAAAGATAAACTTCTGGGAATTTTGAGGTGAAGTAGGAAGTCATTTCAACCTTAATGTAGTTTAGGTCTAGAGCAGTCTGAGGATCTGTGCCTGGACTGCACAGCTATTGCAGAGGGGTCTATGCTTCCTATGTGATACCCTGGTGTTTCTCACATGGTCCTAAATGCCCACATGAGAGCAACTAAAACCTACTTTATTAATGATTTTAAGCAACTATAGAGCTTGGAGGGCTCTAAAGTTTGCAGAATGGATTGCTGTTTGAGATTTAGATAGGTTTTAAGGAGATTGTTTCCTTTTGTTCCTTCTCTGTGGATTATGAAGGGAACCTGGGGAAACTGGCCTCCTGATTTTGGTGCTTCATTGTGATACCTAAACCTGGTAAGGTGAATCCCACAAATATCAGTTAAAACACTGCCTGGGTTTCCACAAGTGAAGGTAAGTATTGTCTATGACACTATAGTGAGCAGTTTTATTTTAACAGAGCAAATGATTTGGCATAGATGCTTTAATTATAGTACTGAACCCACTTTTCCTTCCTGCAAAATATTAGCAAATAGCTCATGAAGTACTTGTGACTGGCTGTGTTTCATTTGTGATCCTCTCATTGTGATGAGTTTGTTGCGAATATTCAAAGGTCACACCTGCTATTATATTGCAAACCACATGAATCAGATGGAATGGAATTTATTTTATCTTTATCAATCTACAAGATGTATTTTCTCCAAACTAGTTGTATAGGCAAAATCCATAGAGTTAGTCACTGTCAAACTATGATTCACCTGCTCATTAAGGAAAAACACAAAGTATTAAAAATAGGTAGGCTAGAAAACACTCTGGAGTATTGTTGCAAGCTAAATGGATTATATTAAACATATGGGGTTTAATTCTGTGGCCCATCCTGAAATTTAGGGACATTTAAAGTGCCTTAAAGATATACTGCCTGGTCTCTATCTGGTTTAGTAAGACACATTTCTATAGTCCCTGTGTTACAGGTACCTCTTTTAAGGCATCTCACATGGACCTAGGTACTTACAGTATATTGCAAGTGAATCCTTGAAAATGCATCTCTCAGTTGTCATGGCCAATGGAACCAGAGCTCTTTATCTGATCAGATGTATGTGTTTGCTCAAGACTGTGCTCAGTACTTTTCTACACTGTTGACTGTGTTCACTTTGCCTCATGAAGGAAACCTACTTCACATGAAGAAACCTGTGTCCTGGACATCTACATGTAAATATCTGAATTACACTGTTGCATTTGCGGGGGAGGAGGATAAAGTTGGATGAGATGTTGGTGTCCCTGCCTATGGCAGGGGTGTTGGAACTCAATGATCTTAAGATCCTTTCCAACCCTAACAATTTTATGATTCTACGATCCTGTGATTCTATAAGATGAATGTGGCCCAAGGGTCCTCTTTCCAGTGAGAAAATAACAAGTAATAGAGTTTACAATTTGAGGACTTGGGCAAAAAAGTGTGAGAAAAAATCCTATCTCAAGTCACATTAAACTCCTTTTTTTGGAGGAGATTCATGACGCCAAAATACTATGGTTTGCTCCATACTGGCATAGTTAAAATGTATAGTCAACTAAAAACACAAGTTCCAGATGCAGTTGAATCTCTTTATGCTTAAATGAGGTCAATTTGATTTAAAAAGGCCATTTTAAAATAAAAAAAAAATAAAAGATTCTTTTTTAAAACATTGAAATGTTGTGCCATTCTGAAGTTTCATTCCTGTTTTTTTAAATAAAATGTCACATAAATGCAAATCAAATTTACAAAGATTCTATCATTTGAAAACAACATATTTTATGAAATCTATTATTTACCTATATTTTCCCTGATATGTGTGGGGGAAAGGCTTATAAAACTTGCACAGTATGAATTCAGCTATAAGAAGAAGACGACAGTTCATTCTCTGTGACCCAACATTGGAAAAGAATGACAATTCAGCTCCCACAATGTTTGTATTGAAATAGTTGGCTATGTAACGATTTCTACTGAATAGACTATGAATGGAAGCTAATTTTGACTTCTAAAGAAATAATTTTGTACTGTGTGTTTTTGCTTGAAGTGAAAACAAGAAGAAACTGAATTTGGCATGCAAAATAAAGAAAAGGTCTAATCCTCCTATTTTATGTATTTAACTTTAGCTTAAATTTTAAGCTGCTTGTTAAATGATCTTTCTATATAAATTACAGATGATTTTATATAAAATTTTGGAATTACAAGTGTTTCCAAAAAAAACCTCTAAAACGTTATGTAGTCCATCTATATTTGGTCATCAGTTGAGTTGGACGCATAATCTCCCCACTGAAGCATTCACTCTTCCATGTTTGTTGTGTAGGGACTGAAACAATTTAGCAGGACTGCCTTATCCTAAGCCTAATATTTACTGCTTAAATTAGGGGCTATGATCAGCAAGCTGGATTCTATTTTAATATCCTAAAAATGTTGTTTCCAGCCAGCTTGTGAGAGATAGGGGTAGAAGGACTATAGACACCCATAGGAGGAAAAGGAACTAAAATATTTCTGCTGTTCTGCGTGCTGCTTTTCTAACTGTGGCTTAAAACTTCTGGAGGAGGTGACCTGTACAGGAATTAGATTCTTATTTTTGGCAGCGCTGTCTTAAATTATGACACTATGAGGCTCAGCTTCTGGGCTTTTCATTCAAAAGCAATCCTTCAGGCAAATAGGTGAGACATTCTGGGCAGCAGCTCTGCAAATCTGGAGACTTAGATGCAGTGAATCCACATCTCTTGCTCAGGAAGCTGGTCTCACTGCATGTGCAGAGAGTGTCTGCTGCACATGCTCACAGTATGCACGGCCTCCAGCATTCTTAAGACACCACTTATTTCTAGAGTGAATTTCCTATATGACTTCAGACAAGTCACGCTTTAGTTTCCTCATCTGTAGGCTGGAGATTATATTGCTGGAATGAATGGAAGCTAAAATCAGTGATGTTTGTAATTTGTGTTGATATTCTCTGAGGGGAGGCAGGCACAATAGAAGTGCAAATAAATTGTTGTGACTGTTTAGTATTTCAGTAAATGCAAAAGCTCTTTAAAGCAGAGTTCAAGCAAGTACAATAGAGTGGAAAATTGCATGTGCAGAGCTAAGAAACACCACAGAAAGAAGTAAGGAAGCAATTTCATCTCAGTCATTCTAGTAATCAATGAGATGTGTACGTTTATTTGGAAGTGTAGATTATAATAGCAATGAGTCTCTCAAGAACAATATTGGATTTGGGCAGGAAATCCAATTTGAAGCACCAGAAAAATGCAGGTCCAAGCTTGGCCACAAAAGTCCAAGCTGGTTTCCATTGTCCTCTTCATGCATGTTGCTCATTATCATAAAGTGTAGCTACACATTTCTCTGAGAAGGGACAGGTCAGCAGGCTGATGGCTTTAATGCTGACCCATGCTTTCCTTATGAGTTTGCCACAGGTATGTGACAGATGGGCACAGCAGGATATGTTTGAAATTTGCTGCTGGCTAAGCACAGGGTAGATAGATGTGCTGAGCAGAGACCACCTCTAAGAGTGTGGGTAAAGGGCATGAGGACTATGGAGCTTATCACGAATGTGCCAGGTCTTCCTGTCTCAAGGAGTTAAGTACAGGCTTTGTGGACACTTGAGAGGTTAGGGTAGATCTGTTGAGTGGGAAGGGGAAGCAGTTCCTGCTTGGGTTGTGATTTTGGAAGTCATTGCCACTTGATGAGGGAAGACTGGCCTGGTGACAATGCAGGAGGCAGGTCCTGAGAGTGAGTTATGAAAATCTATTCCTTGTGGTCAGGTTATTCACATTTGCTGTCATTCTTATTCCTCTCTTTAAAATGTGGACAGTATACATAATTTCCTAACAGGGATGAGCAGTGCATTTTGAATATGAAGATCTCCATGTACACAGAGGCTGTGACTGTGGAAATGACCATTTGTCAGCTTATGGGAAATGAATCTTTTTTAGCCTGGCTCTTAGAGGAATGGTTATCTCCACGTCAGCACTGTCACCATAATGCTGTGCACAGGTGGTCACATCAGCAAACATGCTGGGCAGAATTAAAGTGCATCAGATGTGCATCATTCCTATAGGCATGTTCCCTCAAGCTCTGCAGTAATACATACCATGAATCTAAGTCCTTGTTATGTTTCTACTTATGCTATGTCATTTCTGTCCTTGAGCAAATATCCTAAATTCCCAGATTCTCATTCTCACACTTCTAATAAGAAGGTAATCCCCTTGCAGAGGAAGATGGCATTGAACCAGACCCCAGACATAGACTATCTTCCATTCTGGGAAGTGGATAGGAGAGTAAATGAACATGAACTTAGAGCTTGAGGCTGAGACTATATAACCAGCAAGGTCCTCTTTCTCAGTTCAAATGCTCTCAAATTTTGATCTACTGGAGTGTCAGTTAGAAGCAATAACTGAAATCTTAAGTCTCTCCTATATATTCATCCATACAAGATAATATTCTGAACTTGGGTAGGTTATATCAGATCTAGTGCAGTGGGAGGATGATGGTATATGATATGCACTAATTTTTAATATCAGCATATCGCACAAATGGAAGGAGAGAGAGAAACCCTGGGAAGAGAAAAAGTGTTAAGAGATGAAGAATGGAAAGGATAAAGTGAATCCTAAACCCCTAAAAGGTTTATACCTGAAAGTTATATGAAATGTGAGAGGAAGTTTGCTGTGCTGAAGAATGAGGACAGAAATAAGCTAAGCTGTGATAATACAATATTACTTTATTTTAATAATCTGTTTAATTCTTTTTACTTGTAGTATCTTTTTCTTGCAAACCAGGGTCCTTTTGACACTGAAGGAGTGTTAGCATTCCTTAAAGAGCTGACCTTGCTACAAAAGGGACTGCTAAGAAAAATTGAAAACAGCTCCTTAACAATGGATGCTTCAGTTATACTGTGTAAGTGTTGGAAAAGCATGTCTCAGGACTTCCAGAAGGCTGCTGCATAGAGCTGAAAAGCGATTAAGGCTGGCAAATCACTGTATAGTTTTGTACTGCCAGTCTTGAGACTGCCTCAGCAATGGTGTGACTTACTCAATTCAACATAGCCTTGAAAAGGGACCTCTTGAGCTCAGAAATGCTGTTGTGTAGACCACTCTTTTGCCTCGAGGGGATTGTCACAACATTTCCATGGCAATTGCTCTTGTAAGCTGAGAAACGTTCAGGAGGCTGCCATAATATAGGCACTGAGTAGTATGTACTGACTTGAACGTGCATATGTGTGTGAGAGAGAAAGGCTGTCTAATGGAAGATCTAGCTGACCTGCTAATGTAGTTGAACTGGCTGAAGTGTTCCTCTCTGCTGTAAAGATCAGATTTTAGACCAATTTTTGAGCTTCAAGGGGATACATTTGTAAAAATCAGGATTAGTTTGTGAGTTATTTGACAGTTATGCTTTTGAAACCATCAGCATGAGCTTATTGCAGGCAAAATGGAGCACTTTCTTAGTACAGCCCCTGAAGCCGTCTTCCTTTCTTCTGCCACTAGGCATTGTAAACTTTTTTTTTTACCTGAATCCTTCCTCTGAATCCCAATATATAGGTTATGTTGAAATCTTTCTGATTCTTCCTATACAATCTCAATAACAGTAGTCCTCCCTCCGCCTTCCTCAACCTCCTTTCCCCCCTTCTCCTCCCTGTCACCCCCCCCCCCCAGGTTGTTTCTTATTTAGGCCTTTATCACCACTCATTTCACAAACTATCACTGCATTTAGCCACTTAAGGAAGGGATTTGAAAACACGGTGTAAAATTGGTGCTGAGTTCAATCTTGGTGCCAAATTTTCAGCAAAATCTTAGTCATAATTCCAGTCTGTAGCTGTACAGGTCAAATAGCAGCATTACTGGAATGTTGTAGGACTTGGCTTCTGCCCGCTAACTGACCTTAACTGGAACAACCAACAGCCTGTGGCTGCTCAGAAACATGGCTATTCCAACATCCTAAATACAATAACAAGGTCCTTGGGGCAGTCTCTTGTAGCAGTACGAATGGAGGCTGCTCTACTTTGTGGTCGTGGCTTAGATAAAATGGCAGGGAAAAGAATGAAGTCTTAGTGGGCAGTGCTACCTGTTTCTATGGTGCTCTGTGTGTATGATACACTTGTCACCTTATTGATGCTAATTGCAGCTGGGAAAGCAATGAACCATTTTACATGTCTGCAGGACATAGGCCAAGGAGTGACAAGCTTAAGTTATAGCAAGAAAACAGTAGGATCAAGATTCGAAAAGGTTTTCTAGCTGGAAGGACAGTCAAGCATGGAAGAGACAGACCAGGGATGCTAAAGTGTCTTGAAGGTTTTTAAAGCTGGGCAAGTATCTGTGAAGAATAACACAAACTTGGTTGCTCATGGTGCTATACTGGGCCTAGTCTGAACAACCTATTGGGATGCCAGACCTCCTGTTCGAGTCTTGTTTGTAAATACATCTCCTGTCTGGCAGCTCAGCAATTATTTTTTCCTATTCTGACTTACAGCCATGACTTTAAATTCTGGAAATAGATTTGATACGGATCTCCAGCTTCACTCCTGAATTTTGCTTGTGGCCTTTTACAGTCTTGTTAACTATGTTCATGAGGCATCTTTGTTTTTTCACCAGTTCATACCTCTTGAGGACATAAACAGTAACAGCCTGACTAGTTAGGATGCTTTTCACAGTGACCTACCTTGGTTTTCTCTATTTCTAACCTTGAATTTCTCCCAATTAGGTTTATATGTGGCTTCCCAAGGCTTTGGAGAATATTTCAGAATTGACACAAGCAATCAGATGTGTCATGTAGAGCTCAGACTGTTAACAGCACACTGACAGTTGAAATGTATTTCATCTCTCCTTGATGACTGCAATGGAAATTCTTCAGAAAAGTAGTCCTGAAGTATTTGTAAAAGCCTTCAGGAAACCAGTATGTTCTTGCTATTTAGCCAGTCAATGGCAGGTGACCTGGTACCCCTGATCAGAGAGCGGGATAGAATTTCTGCTTCCTCTGCTGACATCTGCAGAAGCTCATCAAAAGCAGCTCATTTTCACATCTGCTTTCTCTGCTGTGATCAAAAGAAAACCTTCTCATATCTAATATCTTAGTCCAACCAGTCTGGATTCACGTGGTGTTTCAGGGTGTATTGACTCTTCGCTTTGACATCAAAAACACCTTCTGAGTCAACAGCTGATTTATTTTCTTTGAGTGGCTCAGACAGAGTCCTCCTGCTTAAATCGTGAACATCACTAACATACAGTGTATTTTCAGTTAAAATGTCTTTTGACCTTTTGTCATGGGTTCAGCAGCAGCAGTCATTTTTCTTTAAGCAGTAGCTGGTGTAGCACTGTGTTTTGGATTTTTAGC
>JASSUY010050947.1:0-57415 GCA_032466535.1 Forpus xanthops | reverse complement strand
GCCGCCCGCCCGCGGGCCGCCACCCGCCCATCGCCGCCATGCGCCGCCCTTCGGCCGCCGTAGCGCAGCCACGTGCAGCGTCATGTGACCGGAAGTGGCGGTGGCGGCAGCGGTCCCGCCGTGGCCCGGCAGTGATGGTGCGGCCCGGCTCCGCGCCGTGGTGAGTCCCGACCCCGGTCCCGCTTCCCTGTGCGGTTCGGGCACGGGAACGTTCCCGTCACCCGCTGGGAGCAGCGCCCGGGACCCCCGGGCCCCTCGGGAGAGGGCAGCGGCTGCCTGAGGCTGAATCCGTCCTTTTCCCCTCGGCTGGGCAGGGACTTGGCGCTTCGGCATCGCCTTTGCGTTTGGCTTTAGGATTCCCCTGCTGTAGGAGCTGCCGTGTGCCGTGCTTGCAAAGGGCTGTGCGAGCTGTAACGGGGAGTAACCAGGTCTTTGCCAGTAGGGGTAGGAAAACCCCAGCACACGGACTTAGGACTGGGAGCTGAGCAGTGCTGTGGTGAGGCCACCGGGGGAAAGCCTCCACCTTCTGCTCCCCGAGGCCCCTCTGTACGTTCAGTGACCGAATGAACAGCAGCAGCTCGGGGGAGCGTTTGGGCTGTGCATGGTTAATGCTCTGCCATAAGTGTGCCCGATGCTCTGCAAGTCCAGGCCTTGCTCGTGTTTCTGCTGCTTGTAGAGTCAGTCTTAACCCACAGCAGTCAAGTTCCACGGTGTGGGAACCTCTTGGTGCCTTTTTTGTGTCTGAGCTCGGTGCAATGCTGTAAGAACAGTCTGTTTGTAACAGCCTTCTCGCTGCTCTACCTGAAATAATGGAGAGGTGTTTTCCAGCACACCATCACTGCTGCTCATGCTTCACCTTGGTTTTAGGTGGAATTACTTTTTCCTGTACGATGGTTCAAAGGTGAAGGATGAAGGAGATCCTACAAGTGCTGGGATTTGTTACTTCTACCCTCCTCAGGTAATGCTGCTTTTATTTCCACCCCTGCATGGTGAGCCACTGCTGATGGTTCTGCTTCAGGAGTGGTCGGGCTCCAAGGCATGGCTTTGGGTTCAGCCTGGTTTTGATTTAACTAGCATCAGGGAGAGAGGAGTTCTGCTCCAACAGACCCAGGGCACAGGAGCGTTCTGGTTCTGAGCTTGGTGTGGGTGATGGGCTCTTCTCTGGGGATTCTGGTCATCCAGCAGAGCCCTGAGGATGGCAATAAACATGGGAGGGATGAAAGATCCCATAAATAAGCTCTCGGTGATGATTTCAGTGCCTGTGCTGCTGTGTTTGATTTAGAATTGAATTGAACTTGTAATTCAGTTTTATTTACACCTGAATACATTGGGAGGTTTTACTCTGAGTCCTTTCAGAACCAACCAAACCAGCCCTGTTTCTTCCCTGCCTTCCTCTCCAGACTGCCCCAGACCAGCAGGAGCTGCTGTGTGGACAGATTGCCGGCATGGTGCGCTGCATGACTGAGATTTCCGGAGTGCCTCCAAGCCTCATTCGCCTGAGGAAGCTCAAGTTTGCAGTTGTAGTGGATGGCAACTACCTGTGGGTGAGTGCAGGGGATCTGCAGGCAGCCACAGAGCAGAAGCAATGAGAGTCCCAGCTGCTGTAGCAAGCAGAAGGGCTTTTCTTCCAGGGTATGGACCCAGATGGACCTGGGGAGAGCTGGGTGGGAGCTTGCAGTGCACAACCCGTCATTGCAAGGTCATTTAAATGTTGTTTACTGCAACCTGCAGCTGCATTCGCCCTCATTTGTGTGTCCACAGCCAACCTCTTCCTTAGGATGTGCCTGGCAGTGGCTGCAAAACATTGAGCTCCATATCCTGATGCGTGTCCATGGGTTACTGGTGATGGCAGGAAACAGGACCCATGTGCTGCAGCTTATAATCAGGACTCAGTCTCCCTGTTTGTGATAGTCTGATTATTCTTTCCTCCTGACCCTCAGCGTTCCCTGCTGCATTGTTCTGCCAATGTCAGCATTCAGTGTATAAGGAGCAGTGTGCAGCAGAGTTGTGATAGAACTGCCACAAACCATCCCCAGGCAGCGGGGCTGGGACCTGTCAGACTGATTTAACTGACAGTGGCTGGGCTCTCCCTGAGGTTCTCCTTCTGGTGCCTCTGTTTCCCTTAGAGCCTAAATGAAGCATTTCCATGGCTGTAAATAACAAGTTGATTTGGATGTTTTTAAGTACTTTGTCTCAGACAAACGTTCTTGGTCATTAAAGCACTGAGCTCAGTCATCTCATGTGGGAAGGGAATGTGTCTAAAACGCTGGATTCCTGAGATCATTTGTTTATCCTGTCTGTGCCAGGGCTCTTCTGTGGGTATTTTTGCATTTCCTCTTCAGCTGACTTGTGAATCTGGGGGATGTTTGCCTGCCATAAAGCTGCCTGCATGCCTCTGACACTCACTGAAAGGCGACAAGAGTTGTTCTCACCTGCTGTGCCTGGGTTTTGTCAGTAACCACACCTCATTCATGGCTTTTTGTACTGAAGGTTCTGGGCTGTGCTGTGGAGCTCCCTGACATCAGCTGTGGGCGGTTTCTGGAGCAGCTCATCAGCCTCTTCACCTTCTACAATGGGCCTGTGCACCGTGCGTACATGGTAAATGGAGATCTCTTCTGAGGAAGAGATGTGAAACACTCCCATCCTGGCCCAGCGCTGCCCAGGCACACACGTGCTGCCTTCCTGCTAGCAAGGGGCAGAATAAGCTCATGTATCAAAGAAGTGAGACCTGGAAAAGAGCCCAGGCCCATCCTGCCGTTGTTCCAGGGTAGTGTGGGGAAGATACCGAGGCCTGTGCATTAAGGCCTGTGCAGTGACAGTGTGTGGATTTGTGTCATCCACAGGCACTTTCCCAGGAGGAACTGAGCAGGCAGTGGGACAGATATATTGAACATATCCAGAACAGCACCAGTGACCTCCACAGGATTTTCAATTCTCTCTGGAATCTGGACAAAACCAAGGTAGGAGCCTGTCCTCTGCAGTATCTGTTCTAGAGCTGCCTTAATGCCCATGGTTTCATGGTTATTTGCTACTTTGAGCCTTTCCCAGGGTTCTCCAGCCTCACTCCTGCTGTTCTCCCCACGTAGGTGGACCCCCTCCTTTTACTGAAAGCAGCACTCATCTTGCAAACTTGCCAGCGATCTCCCTATGTCTTGGCAGGCTGTATTCTCTACAAGGGTTTGTAAGTAACCATGGCATTACCGAAAGGGTTAACTGCACATTTCATCTGCCCCTTCCCAGGGCTGTGCTTCCAGAGGGTATCCAGGGAGCAGGGCAAAGGCACAAGCTGAGCACGTAGCTGCTGGTTATTGATAGGAGCATCAATGCTTCAGGCAGGGTGGTCCCTGTCTGTGGGTGAAGTCAGAGAGGGTGAGTGGTTATTGGTGTTTATCAGTTAGAGGAATGGAAGCATGAGGAGATGCAAGGTTTGGTTTTCAGTAGCACTCTGCTGTCCAGCAGAACATGAAGACCAAACTCCTTTGGCTTTTTAGGTGGAAGTCACATAAGAAAGCTGTGTGAACATTACTCTTCCCCATTAGTGTTCTCCTGCATGACTCTGTGTGTGTGTTTCTTACTGACTTGTTGCCTCTCTGCACTGAGGGAAAGTGCACAGAGGAATGAGCCAGAATTTTCCATGAGAAGCGCTGGCTTCTCCCACCTGAGCACTGCCCGTAGCTGAAGATGCTGCAGGTGTGAGTGACGTTGAGGAAAGCCTCAAAGGTGGCCTTGAAAGACAGGAGGTGGCAAGTTGTGAGGATTTCTCAGCAAGAGCTTGCAAGTGCCATTTTTCTTTGGCATAAACTTCCTGTAGCACCTTTTACGAGCACTGGAAACATGCCACAACATATGCATCTCTCCAGGCTGGCAGAGGCAAGCCAGGCAGGTTTAATAGAGCAATCTCAGAATTGCAGGCAGGACACAGTGAGTCACTACAGTGCCTTAAACTGGACATGGATGTCTGACTCGGAGTTCTGTCCTGCTCCTGCCCATCACCAGTGTGTGTGACTCTTCATCTGCTAGATATTGTTTGTCACCAAACATTAACAGAGTTTTCTGAACTCTAAATCTTGCTAAAACACTGCAAAGGGCTTTGTACTTGAGTTAAACTTCTTATTTAGAGTCTTTGGAGGATCTCCAGAATGCAGATCTCAAGATGTAGATGGGAAGGCCTAGAACACCTCTGGAAGCCCCATCCAAGGGGTCTGTGCTGCAGGATGTTGAGGGCTGGTCTCTCTGAGTCTGCTCTACTGCCCACAGCTCTTCATGGTGTGGTGGGAAGCCTGTGTGAATTGTGTTTTAGTAAAACCAGATTTGTTGGTCTGAAGTATGTGCCAGCAGATGGTTTTCCTGAATTCAGAGTGGAAGTGACCCAAAGAAAAGAAGGAAACGGGGGGATCCTGTTGGTCATACAGCTGTGTTGCTCTTGTGTGGCCAGGGGCTGGCTCCAACCAGTGCTGGGGCTGGCTCCTCGACCCTTGCAGGGTGTCTGCCAGGACTGGGAGAGGTGGTGGTGCAGTGGAACCTTAGTGTCTCCCCAGCGATCACTGAGCCTTGCAGCACCCTCAGTTTGCACAGAGTACAGTAAAGTCTGGTGCGAGTATCACTGCTGGCGCTGCCTCTCCTGGTGCACTGAGCAATGGGAGTCTGTGGCTGAGCTTTGGGAAGTGATACTGCTCATGGATGGCTTTGTCCTTTCAGGATTGTGAGCACCCAGCTGCCCCCTCCTCTCACTGCAAAAGTTCTCCTCCAAGGCAACGAGCCTCCAGGCCAGGTAAGTTGCTGGACACATTCCCTGTGTCAGGTGTTGTATGTGAGGATGTGGTGTGGGAGCTTTGTCACGTTGTACTGGAAGGACAGATATTGATGCTGGTGCTAAAAGCTTTTATTAGTTATGATTTAGTAGGGTTTCAAGGCTTCTACGCTAGGAATTTTCTTTCTTCAATCTTTAGGTTACTAAATTAATGGACTCCCATCTGTGTGATGTTTTTGCTAGCTTTTTCCCCAAGTTTTAGGTATTTAATGGTAAATACACAACGTGAATGTCTGAAAGTGACAGATCCATTTTTATGTGTGTTAAAACTTATCAAAAGTAATTACTTGTGTGGTTCAAGATCTCCTTCAAAAAAGGCCTCAAGAACAGGTATGAGGAAGGCTCTTATTCTGCCCTGAGCAGGCAGTAATGGCAAATTGTGGTATTTGTCCTTGCTTTAAGGTATTTGGTTCTTGGGAAGTCCCTTTGACTTTGAGGGCTACCCAAGGACCAACCCCTATGGTAAAGCAGTCCCAGCAGTTGCTGAAGGGGATGGTCTGGGGTGTGCTGTGGTCACAGGGAGGCTGGGATTGATGTCTGGGTGGCACTGATGGAATGTTGAGTCACACCATGGGGCTGATTCTTGCCTTTCTTTCAGAGTGAGCCTGGAGGTGAGGAGCAGCAGG
Source organism: Forpus xanthops (assembly GCA_032466535.1). Lineage (NCBI taxonomy): Eukaryota > Metazoa > Chordata > Aves > Psittaciformes > Psittacidae > Forpus > Forpus xanthops. Next base: position 51,979 of record JASSUY010050947.1, on the reverse strand, counting down.
AGCCTGGTGAGCATCCATCCAGCTGCAGTACATGGGTTCTGAGTGCCCAGCAGTAGCATACACTCTGGGGCTGTGCTCTCTGCAGGGAGAGCATGAGCTGGTTCTGTGGGATTCATGTCAAAGCTCTGGCTGGGTGCAGGAGTATATCCCCAAGGGTGTTCCTGCCACTAGTCAGCATGTGCCAGTGGGTGGTGTATAATCAGAACGAGTTCCTTCCTTTGGCTGAGTGAAGGAGTTTGCTCTTTTGGGTTTAGTTGTCAGTTCTGCAGATTCCCAAGATGCCTGCTTTAATTCCACTTACCCATGTGCCTACTTGGCCACTGATAGAGCCCTGGAAACAGATGGCTGATGTTTGCAGGCCAAACCTTCAGTCATTGCTTCTAAGCCTCAGTTTGTAGCCAGGGTGGTTAGAAAAAAAACACTAAGGGAAAATGGAACTGTCAGGCATTAAGTGTGTGAGGATGGGAAGATGCTGCCCAATTAGATGCGGTCCATTAGTGGTGATCTGGGATGCAGGATGAGCACGTGCTTTCTCCTCCTGCAGAAGCCTTTGGGTTGATGGAGTTTGGCTTCTGTTCTTTATGCTGGCACATATTTATTTAATCCTTGCTCCCCTATGGCTCTTGCAGGTTCCCTACTGCCTCAGGGTGTCCGGATCATCCCAGTGTTCCTAACAGAAGATGAAGTCTCTGTGCTCCGAGACTTTCCCGTGGAGTGGATGACCAGGTATGGGATTGATGTGATACACAGGGAGGCTCTTACCTCAGGGCAGCTAATGTGTGGTGCTGCATCCTTGCAGGCCTTTGTTACTGCCATCTGGCTGCTAAAGCTGCTTGAGGTCTCCCAGGCTGGCCACATCCATCGTGTCCATGTCTCTGCCTGAAGCAGCCTCAAGCAGAACTGTTCCCCAGACCAACTGCCATCTTCTGTGTCTCAGCTCTGCTGCTGCTTAAAGCCTATGTGCTTTGTGACAAAGGAGTGGTGCTCCCTGAGCCTGCAATGTGAGAGGCCCGTGCTGTTCACCCCTGTTAGACCTTAGCCCATCCTTTTCTGAGGTAGCTGCTCTCTGTAGCAGAGAATAGATGAGCTGTTGAGCACTGCCAGGAGGTGGTAGTATTATCAGGTGTGTAAGAGCTCCAAACTTGTCTCCCACTAGGTCATCCATGTCCCCAGCAAGCCCTGGAGGAGAGGGGGATGCTCTCCACTCTCAGGCAGCTTCAGAATCAACAGGAGTTCCTGAAACCCAAGACCTGAATAATGCCTCTGTGCTGGAGTCCCCTGAGTACGCTTCAGGTACAGCTGCCCCAGAAGATGCTGTGCACCCAGGCAGCCTTGCAAACATTGTGCCTTTGAAGGACTTTCCTGAAATGGAAGTCAGTACAAAGAACTCTCCAGCTGCAGAACTGAGCAGACGAGACAGCAGAAGCACAGAGCTCAGTAGAAAAGCATCTTTCCCATCAGAGAGAGACACGAAGCACCTGCCAAACCCTTCCACACTCCATACTCCTGAATATACTCAAACTACAGGTCCATATCTGGAAGGGTTTTTCTTTCCAAACCCTTATGCCCGCGAGCAGGAGAGTTACAACATGAGGAAATCCCCTGTGGGCTCTTATGTGGAGCAGAACAGTTTCCAGAGTTACCATGCAGGCAGTGGCAATCCAGGTGCTCACTCTCCTACCCGAGAGTTGAGCAGAAGGAAATCAGGTGACCAAGATGAGGAAGGGACTGTGGGCCAAGGAAATGTCTCAGGAGGGAGCAGCAGTGCAGCTGGTGGCAGTGTGCAGGGTTTGGATTGTCCAACCACTGCTGTGCAACCACAGCTCCAGAGCAGGAGCCGGCTGCTGGCTGAAGAGGCTCAGGAGAGCAACCCTGGTGTCCCAGCACAGAACAGGGGCTGCCCACCTCGGGGGTTCAGCGTGGGAGCCCAGGCTGGTGTGGAGTCCGGCAGACCCTGTGCACCAGTTAAGATGAGCTTGTATGTTCACTGCATTAAGGGCCTTGTGCTCTCCCTCCTCGCTGAAGATCACCTGCGAGAGGACCAGAGCTCCATCGAGGACGTGGTAAGTGGAGAAAGCTCTTCACACCTGCAGCGATGCTGCTGCTTGGCTGGTGGTGCTGGGTGACAACCGAGGAGCGAGCATCGCCTCGCACCTCCCGTCTCTTTCTTCACCTGTTCTGTGCTGTGCAAGGCAAAGCCAGTTGGCTTGAGGTTCAGCACTGCAACCAGAACGGTGTGGGAGGCTGCTCACGAGCAGCAGGCAGCGAGCCCGAGAGGTGAGAGTGTTGTCTCACAGGAGGCTCCTGTTGTCTGTCGGTGCTGACGTGTAGGTGTGACCGTCAGCCAAGGGCTCTATTGGATTTGGGATGCGTTGGAAAAGCCCAACTGTTTGTAGTGCTTTTTGGAAGGCAAGGTTTGTGCTCTGCAACTTCACACATCAGCTTCTCTGGAGGCAACAGAGCAGAGTCCAGCAGCAGGACCCTGAAGCGTTTCCTTTTGAGGTGGAAATCTGGCTGTGCAGCCCCCAGCTCGCTGTCCCTGGCACTGCTGCCCAGGGGCTTGGGGTGAAGGGTGGTGCCATTTGGGCACTGCAAGTAGGTGCTGTACTGGAGCAATCCCACATTGCTCTGTGTGGGATTTGCTGCTGTGCTCAGGCTTCCCTGCTGCCCTGGTACAGCCAATGGGGCTGTGAGGGAAAGATGTGCAGCCCCTGGCCTTCCCGGTTCCGAGTGAAGCATCAGTCTGCAGCTGCTGCCTGGCCTCTGCCTCCCTACCAGGATCTGAGTCAAAGCTGCAGAGGCTTCTTTGATATGCAGTTGCCATAGGAACAACCTAATTCCATTACTCTCAGACTGGAAGGTGGAGGAAAGCTCAGGCTAAGGCTGGCTCCTCGCATCGGCACAACCTCAAGGTTGCTTTTTCTCCTGAGCTTTGGGACTGGAAGGCTGTGCCTGCGGTACCCCCACCTCCCCTCATGAGCAGGGAGGTGCCACCTCCACACAGCACGGGCTGATTGGTGTGCTGAGGAAGGGATTGCTGCACAATCAGCAGAGGGGCATCCCTGTCCTGCTGCACCAGGCGTGGAACACTGCTATGTCTCCTTTCTGCTGGCTCCAGCAGCTCAGCACCTCCTGCTCTACCAGGTCTTCTCTGGTGGGAAGGACTGTGGGAGATACAGGCAGTCTTGAGAGCTGAAGGGCATCCTTACAGCAAAGTACCCTCAGGTTCTCTGGGTTTCCTTCAGCTGCAGCCTGGCTGTGCTCGGAGATGGTGTGATTCCAACAGCCTGTGCAGCTCCTGTGGCTGTGAGTCAGCCTCTGCTCTGCTCCTGCCATGGGAGGGAGCACCTAAGGATGTGTTAGTGTGTGAAATGCCTTGTTGCAGGGGTTAGCTCTGCTAGTGAGTCACTGCACTGGCCTCCTCCCATCACATGCCTGGGCAGGACCAGCCTGGCTCAACCTGTCATTCAGCTCATTCAGCCTCAAACCTGGCACTGGAGCACTGCAGTTCAGTTGATTTCCCTTTGTGTGTTGCCCCAGGGCTGACAAATTGCTGTTCCTTCAGGTTCCCCTTTTCCCAGACATACTGCTTCCACCCCATGTACTCTTGCTTTGGATCTCATCTGAGCAGAACAGTCCTGCCTTTTGGTGGGATTGGGTTCTTCTGACTACCCCTTGCTCTGGGTGCAGGTGTGTGGTTGTATTGCATGTGCCTCCATCCCAGGAGGAAGGCTGTTTTTGGAGGTGGTAGAGCTGGGCTCTGCTGCTGGCATCGGGGTGGATTTGTGGCATAACCTCATCCTGTCTGTTCCTTTGTTTATCTGTACATTAAAAATGCGCCTCAGCTCTCAGGGGTGTCAGAGCTTGAGTTATAGTTCATGTTTGTCAAATGCTTTGAGGCTCCTGAATGACACCAAAGAAGGGTAAAATATGCTATGCACATGGCTGAGCAGAGCAGACAGCACTGATCATCCCTCAGGGAAGGCAGTTTCCAGAGCAGACATTCCCTGCAGAGCAGGAGGATTCCAGCCTCCCTTCCTGCTGCTCTTCCAGGTCCTGCCCAGAAAAGAAAATCTGTTCCATGAGCAGTGGGGTCAGGCATTGCTGATCCATGCGGGCTGCAGCCTCTCCATGGCACAGGAAAGCAGGAGGAGAGGCGCAGGATTATGGAGTTAATCTGCCCAGCCCTGCCTGACCCCCTGCCTGCTGCCTGGGAGCCTCAGCGCAGCCAGGAAAGCAGCTTGGCTTTCATGTCAGCGCATGGTTGTGCGAGTCCATTGCTCAGTGCTGGGCCTGTTGTTACCTCACAGATGAGGCTCTTGCTTGGGCTTTTCTTACCTTCCTTCTGTTGATAGCCTGGGGCCTGCAGCCTGCACTGGTCAGAAGCTCAGAGCAGAGGCTGGGTACCTGTTAGGACATTTAGTTGGGTGCTGCAGGGTAACGCTGCAGGCAGCTAAATCCAACCCAAGCCAGTAAAGCTGCATCCAAATGTCATACTGACAGACTGGTGTCATAAGGGCTGGTAAGCAAAGGAGTATTCCTTGCTGTGGCTGAAAGTCATGACTAGGGTATGAAAATGAGTCCTGGAGAGTAATGTTTGATGGTAAATTAATGGAGTCTTGCATTTTCCTGTAATTAATAGCATCAGGTGGCTTAGTGGCTGAGTTCCAGGTTGGAATGCCCTTTTCTCATGGACTTGTAAGGTCTCAGTTTCATTTGCTTTCCTGGGCAGCAGCAGCAGAGCATGGAAGGATTCAGTCCCTCTGTAATCAACATCAGTCACCCGAGCTCCCTGTGGTACAGGCCAAGCTGGGCTCCTGCTCTAACACTTGCCATTCCTTGCCCTTCCTGCAGTACCACAGCAGCCTGGCTTCTCTGAATGGCCTCGAGGTTCATCTGAGAGAGTCTCTGCCCAAGGATTCCTCATCCTCAGCCAAGACAACCTACAGCTTCACTCACTATGACTACGTTCAGAATGTGCTCACAGGTGAGCCTTCAGGAGGGAGCAAGGAGGAGAGCAGGGCTTCTGGTGATCTTCAGACAACTTGCTATAGGCCATAGACCTGCTGAAAGCCCCATGCGTACTGCTCCAGTTCATTCTAACATTTCCCTTTCTCTGGCAGCCCCACAGGCGGTATCCTGGCTCTTTCCAGCCTGGAAGTGCTTTAGGGAAGGAGAGGAACCCCAGTGATTCTCGGGGACCCGGGTCTCAGGCATTCATGTCACCCCTCTGTTGTGTGTGCATGTGGGGAGAGCTACCCCAGGGCTTTGGTTTGTGCAAGTCACTGATTTCGTTTAGGTCACACTGGGATTTAGGGGTCACCTATCCCTGTTCTGCAGATATCCAGGCTCTGTGGGACAGGCCCGCAGCCTTTCCTGCTCGGTAAAGGGGGGCAGGCTCCTACAGAGCAGGATTTTAACACCCCCTCACTCCTGTTCTGCAGCCAACCTGCCCCACACGCCTGGCCCGCTGGATCGGCATTTCCTGAGAGCTGCCACACTGATCCACTCCGACTTCAGCCGGCTTCCCACTGCCTCAGAGGTGATCGTCAGGTAAGCTGTGCTCATCACTCCCTCCTCCAGGCCAGGAGTGCTGCATGGCACACAGAGTAGGCAGAAGGGGGGAACCCCTTTTCCAAGGCTGACACACATTGTAGTCATACCAGTGTCTCTTGCCAAGGGTCACTCACATCACCTTATTCCCTCAGGTTTGCTTTTTAGATACTAAATATTCCGCCTGTAGCATGATCTGGATGTTGAGAGGCCAGAATGCCACCAAGGGCAGTGAAAGCGAAGGCAGAGCTGGGTTGTGCCATAGGTTTGGATGAAGATACAGTGCTAGAATATTGCCAGTTCCTGGCACCATAAGGTTCTAAGGCGCACTGTTAAGTATAGCTGCTCCTAATAAATGTGTGTCTCGGCTGGGAGCCAAAGGCACCCAGAATTGGCAACCTCGATTTTGTTTTCTTGCATGGCTTGTTAGGTTGGAAACACGCTGTAACGTGCGTGGCAAACTCAATTGTAATGCACCAGGCAAGATGTTCTTATCTCAGCCACAGCCAAGCTCGTGCTGCTGCTCTCCCCGCTCCGGTAGCTGATCCCAGGAACACTGTTGGGAACACACAGGGATTCCGCTTGCTTGGCCGTGCCTGTTTGTCCAAAACATGATGAAATAAAGATGCCTCTGGGAATTACACTGTTTCACTTCCCTGACGCAGCTTGCCAAGGGAATGTGAATCATACGCTCGGTGCAGGAGATCTCCCTGCTTAGCATTAGTTTCACTGGCTCCTTAAATCCTCCACCAGCTAAGCTGGCGTATTCTGTGTTGCCCCAAAAAAAGCAACTGCATGTGTGAATCAGCCTGAGTAACAAGATGACTAAAACTACTTGCTTTCATGAGTTGTTACAGAAGGGTGTCAGCAAACATATCAGTTGCTGCTTTCCTCCATTGAGGGAATGGAGAGTCCCTTGCTTTGCTCCTTGCCAGCCCTCTTGCAGGTGAACCCTGAGTGTGGGATTTCAATTTCATGCTTATAGTGTCTGACTATTGTCTGAGCTTCATTAGGTGTGACTAAAGAGCCTGTGCTGTGATGTGCTTGTGGGCAGCAGCAGTGAGACAGGCTCCTGCAGGAGAGAAAGGGTCTTAGGCACAAGGAACACTTCACCTGCTATTGATGTACTGGGCTGCTCTGCCAGCAACAGAGGCTCTTAGAAGGCGGCCACGTGCATAGGTGTTAATGCTGCTGAGGGGGTTGCAGAGGATGTGACACTTCAGGATGCCAGGACCCTTGAGAAGGAAGGTCTGGTCCCTGTGCCCCCCTGCAAGGGTTTAGTGCCATTTTAGCTCTGTGTTCCTTTGTGGAGGACACCTGAAAGTCCCTCTCCATAGCTGAGAGTCCATTGTGCTGTGAGCATCCCAATGCCCAGCCCAGTGAGCTGAATGGGACCTCGCACAGAGCTGTAAATCCTGACGTGCCTCCCCTCCTGCCTGCAGGAACGCCGCCACAGCCGTGTACGCCTGCCGGAACCCAGTCCAGGAAACCTACTTCCAGCAGCTGGGAGCTCCACTCCGCAACTCGGGCGTTCCCAACCCTCACGACAGCGCCTTCAGCCTGCCCAGCAAGGCCAAGCAGAAGCTGCTGAAGCACGGAGTGAACCTGCTCTGATGCACTGAGGCAGGGCTTGGCCCCTGGGGGATGGTTGTTCAGCTCCAGTCAAGAGGATCTCAAAGCCATTTACTCCACAGGAGGCTCCAGGCTGTGTCTGTGGGGTCTCCAGCCTGCCTTGCACTGAGGATGGGGCACTCTCATTGCGCTGGTCTGCAGCACCTTCTGTGCTGGTGCAGGGTGGTATTGACATTAGCACTTACCAAAGACTGAAGATAGACGTTACCTGTGTTGAGGTGCGTGGTTTACATTGACTCTGGGACTGTTCATGATGCTCTGCTGCCATGGGCAGAGATTCCTGGAGTGCCTTGACCTAAAGGAAAGCCTCTTGCTCTAAGCTACACAGACACTGGGCTATGGGGCAGTGGTCAGACACTGCCTCTCCCTGGAGATCTGTGCCTGCTTGCCCTGGTCAGACTGGGGCTTTATTTATATCTTAACCCATAGAATTGCTCCCCTGCCTTACCTTGGTTAATGGAGCCTGCATGTTCGCAAATTAACTGGAATAGGACAAGTGCTGCAAAACTCAAAACCCTCCTGCAGGCACTGTCAGGAGGTTTTTATACTGTGGCTGAGCCTTGTCCCTCCTCACTGCCTGGTCTGGGACGGTGCAGCCCAGCACTGCCTCCCCTGCTGCCCCATGCAGCTGTAGCCTGCCGGCCTCTCGCAGGTCCATGGTGATGGTGGTATGAATGCACCAACCCCTGCCCTCCTTCTCCCCTCCCTCCTCGGAGGGCCTTCTTTCACCTCGTGGCTCTCACTGCTCAGTGTCTCTGCTCTGTTGACAGAGGGCAAGTGGGAGCTCCGTAAGCTAATGGGACCCAAGAGGGTTTGTGGCTCCTCAGCAGTTCTTCTCTTCCTATGTCCCTGTCATGGCTGGTGATGGCTGCTTAGGCCCGCGTGATGGACGCCTGTGTCTGTGCTGGTTCAGAGCCTGCCCTTACGTACACATCACTGTGACAATAAAAGAGACTCCCAGACTCATCCAAGCTCTGTCAGTGGCCAGAGCCCCAGTTACTCTTGGTTGTGTTGTGGTTCGTGATGTGAGGGTTGCGGTTGGGTGACCCCTTACTCCTGACTGGCTCAGTGCTGAGGGTGATTCTTGTGCTGGTGGGGCTGAGCAGCAACCCCTGTTGGTATAAACGTGACACATGAGGATTGCTGAAGGCAGGTGGGTTATTGCCCTGTCGTGGTGAGCACACTTGTGTGGAGCTGGTGGGGCACCCCCAGGAGCTGGGCCCGTAAAGTCACCATCCTCACAGCTTGTTCCACTCAGACAGTGGGTGATTCCCGAGGTAGCTGTGCTGGGACAGGCAGGGACTCTGGGGGAAGAGCTGGCTGTCTGCACAGGGCTGTCCGGGCAGGGATTGCCTCTGCCTTCCCCCCGGCAGCGGAGGAGGTGTTTGAGCAGCAGGAATGCTCATGGCGCTGTTCCTGCTGCTGCTTGCTCTGGATAACAGCAGTGTGGGTGTAAAAGCTCGCTGGGAAGCCTGAGGTGCAGCCAGTCAGGAGCTCTCTTGCTGTGGTGATAGACAGTTGTGGAGAAGCTGCGCTGGTTCTGAGTGCAGCACGGAGAGGCACCGTGTAAGTGATGGATGCAGAGGTGGGAGAATGCAGGAGAGAAGATGCTCAGGTGCTGCAGCCGTCTTGCGATGTTCTGGGTCCCTCTGACATCCTCCCTCTGCTCAGCAGCCCCAGTCCAGGCTCCCTCAATGGTGCTCCGGAGGTGAGGAAGCCCTGGGCTGCCAGGAGGAGCAGTGAGGCAGCTCCGGGCTGCTCTGCTCCCCCCAGGGAGATCCTGCTGGCTCCTCACTGGCTGTTTGGGAAGTGGTTGGGTGCTCCATTGGGAAACACGAGGAAGTTGAAGGCAAAGCCTGAGGGGGACAGGAGGGAGTTTTGGCTCAGCAGCAAAGCACAAAATAGATGCTTTTTGCCTGCTGTCAGGCATCTTCCACTACAATCTGCTGTGCCGTCTGTCGGCAGTGGAACAGCTGGGGTTGCTCTCTTCCCTTCCTGCTTCTCAAGCTGCATCTGGCCACCAGGACCTATTGCTGCCCTTTGTTAAGAGGAAGGTTGTCTCGGGGTAGGACAGTGGAGAGCTCCAGGCCCTTGACTTAATGGTTGTGTTGCACAGAGGCTGTTTAGAACCGGCCTCATCCCCCCTGGAGCTCCTGCCTGTCCGCTCTTCCAGCCATTTCCTCCCACCAGCTCCTGCTGAGCTGCAGGAGGAAGCAGGATCCAACCCCATGGCAGTCCCTGGACCCCTGGACGCGTTACATCAGCAGGCAGAGCCAGGTCTGTTTTCAGCACAACTGTTTATTGATAATCTTTGCGTATCCACCACTGTATGAATGGTACCAAACCCTAAGCCTGTGATCGGCTCCTATGGGGTCTGGTGCCGGGCAGTCGATGCGTGTAGAAATCATGCACATCAGATAGTCTGTAACAGGACAGGTGTAAAAACCATCTCGGATGTACCTGGAATCTCTGCCTTGTCCTGCATCCAATCACTGGAAAACCGGTAAAGAAACCGTGTTGGGAAGGGGCAGCGTTCACTCCCCACAGGGTCCCTGGAGCCACCTCCTGAGCAGGATGGGGTAAGCATCACAGGCTGTGCTTCATGGGTGCTGTGTTATAAACCCTACGGTAGCTCCATACCCTGAGACCCCCAAACACACCCTGGGTGCTGGGGCCTTTGGGAGAAGCACGTTGGTTGTCTTGTGCACAGGACACAGGGGCCTCTGCATACGGAGACCTTTCCTTTGCTGTGTGAGCTGCCTCTGTCTGCTTGTCCTGGCTTGAGGAAAGGAGAAGATGGAGCAGCAGAAGGAAGCTCATCTCCTTTCTTCCCTGGCCTTAGCCTATGGAACACAAAAAGCCCTGCGCCACATTCAGACAGCATCCTGCTTCTGCAGGGGCTTCCCAGCTCCAGCTGTGACAGACGAAGGTTGCAGATAAAGCGAGGAGGGGATATAGGTAACTGATAACACTCGGTTCAGATTACAGAGCAGGACTTCATGTGAGGAGGAGGAAGCAGGAGCCCCGGGGATCATGGTGCAAGAGCTCTCTGTGGGCAGAGCACTGCCTCACCCACCCCAGCCTGAGCAGCTCCTGCCTAGGGGAATGCATTAGGACCCCTATAGCCCCCAGCATCCGTCCATCCATCGAGGGACTGTGGCCAAGCCAGGGCTGGGCTGCTGGCTGGGTTGATGTTTGGTGTGTGTGTGTTGGGTTTTTGGTTGATGACCACGAGAAGTTTTACATCATCACATTCAAACGAACACCCTTGGCTTTGTTAACTCTACTTCTGAACACCGCAAAACACAGTAGCAACATAACACGCAGGAGAGTGGTGCTGCAGCTGAACCACAGAGGGAAGGTGATGCGCTCTCATGGAGGAAAATAACCCCGGAAGCCGATGATGGAGGGAAGGATGGGCGCGGGTACATGTCGCAGTTTCCATTTACAAGAGCCCGGACCTGAGGCCGTGCGCCGGGAGGCAGCTCCCATCCGGTGCTGGCGCTGAGCTGGCCTGGCCGCCCTCGAACCCACTGCCCCGGCCGGTGCCGTCATCGTCCCGGTGCAAAGATGAAGTCGAGGGCTTGGCGCTCGGCGGCGGCGACGTTGGGATGCCACAGGTCCACCATGAAGATCACACGGGGACCCTCCTCCGGGGGACCTGGGATGGAAACACGCGGTGAGGCTGTGCTGCAGCTCCCTGGGATGATGCTCGCCCCGGCACAAGGGTGATGGGCTCCATGCTGTGAGGCTGCTGCTTGTACCTGAGCGTGCACCAGTGCAGGGCCACATCCCAGTAAACCCCTGAGCTGCTGCTTCCTGGGAGCCCAGCGCATCCAGCACAGGGTAAGGGCCTCCCGGCAGAGCTCTGGGCAATCAGACCCGGAGGTTTCCTTTTCCCATCACAGGCAGGATGCTGAGCTCGCCCTCCTCACTGCTGCATCTCAGAGCCGTGCAGGAAGCTGCTGCTGTGCTGTTCCAACCTTCACAGCCCCACGGCCCTGCACTGAGCAGCGCTTCCCAATCCCACAGCAGGGCTGATGTGGGAGCAACAGCTTTTGTTCTCCCACTCTCTGCACACGCACGCTCCCCTGCGCAGAACAGCTCTGCTGGAGGCTGTTACGCCATCAGCAGCTAATGCTGCTTAATCCGGGAGAGCCGGAGCGGAATGCTCCGTCAGTGCCGGGAGAGGCGGAAGAGGCCGCCGGGAAGCTGCTGTCCCTGCACAGGAGACAAAGGCACCGCGGGCACATGAGTGCCGGGCTGGTGCAGCCGGAGGGAACGCTGCGAGGGCCGGAGGATGCTGCGGCTGCAGCACCGGAGCCTGAGCATCCCAAGGAGAGCATTGCTGCTCCCCAGGTCGCAGCATGGCACCCTCGGGGTTCTCTTACCTTCATGGAATGCTGTGTGCAGGAAGGAGTCGTCGAAGAGCAGGCAGCGGCCCTCGGCCCAGCACTGGGGCTCACCCCCCACCACCAGCTCGCAGTTACTGGGTGTCTTCAGACCTTTGTGCACAAAGAGAGAGAAGAGGGTCAGGGTGGGCTCCCTGCAAAGAGGAGCAGCAATGGAATGGGAAGAGGGAGCTCCATTGCAGAGCCCTCAGGGGGAATTGGCTCTCCGTGCACAGGACCACCTGCGAAATGAAGTGCGTCTGTCCCTAAAACACGAGTGCAAGTCAGGGCAGTCTGAGGGCTGATCCCATGGCCCTGCAGCACCGGGGCCTCTGGAGCTGGTGCAGTCACCCTGCCCCAGGGATGCTGCCGTAAGGGGTCAGGGCTCACATAACCGGTAACAATGCAAGGAATGGCTCTCAAAGAGATGCCAAACCCCAGGGAGCGCAGCAGGGGCTCAGCCTGCCCTGGAGCTGGGAGCACAGAAGCTGCTCTGCTTTCCTCATGGATGCTTCAAAGCCATCAAACACCAAAGCCTTTTCCCTGCACAATGGCCTCAGCTGGAGATGCTCCAGCTGGAAAGGAGGAGCTGAGCCTGCAGCCTTCCATGGCACCGGTGCCTGCGGAGTGCTGCCTGGCCCTTGGAGGGGCAGAGCTGGTGTCTGTGCATGGCTCAGTGCATTCAGCATCAGCCACAGGATTGGAGTGAACCCTGGAGAGCCCCTTGCCCACGCTGATGGATGCTCTGGCTCTGCAGAGCAAGCTGGCATCAAAGGGCAGGTTGTCTCTTAAACACATCCGTGTCCTGGGCACTGCAAGAGCTGATCCCAGCACTGAGATGGGGATGTCAGTGTGCCCCGGGCACGGTGCTGTGTCCTGGCTGGAGCTGGAAAACATGGAAGGACAAGGGGATGATCCACACTGCCCATCTCCCCAGGTCATGCTGCTCCAGCCCTAGAGCTGATCCCAGCTCCGTGCTGCTGCCAGGGCAGGTCTGAGCCATTGGTCCCTCCCAGGGACCGCTCTCAGCCCCTTTCAAAGGGGATGCATCTCCCCAGCGCCCCGGCAGAGCCATTGTCCATGTCCCCAGGCCTGGAATGCTCCGGGCTGCTTCCCGTTGTGGATAAATGGGCAGTCACTGCCGGAGCGTTCACCCGGGAGGAGTTGGCTGTGCCGCGGTCGGTGTTTGCCCGCAGGGCCCGTGCGGTGCCTCCCCCGGCACACTCTGTGCCGGTCCCAGTGCCACATCTGCGCCTGCAGGAGCTCCCGTCCCGGTGCCACCATCCAGCGCCAGCACCCGAGGGGATACCCCGGGACCCCGCACCCCCACCCGCTCCGAAGCAGGATCTTTGCTCACATCTCCCGGAGAGCATCCGGCATCCCAAGAGCCCCGAATCCCACAGCAGCAATAGCCCAGGGTGGTGGGAGGAGGTGGAACACTCAGCGCTGAGCTGGGGACCCTGCGGAGGTCGGGCACTGAGCACTAACCTCTCCTAGGGAGGAGGATGCTGCCAAAGCCCCAAATCTCCCTCGGGCCAAAGCACAGCAATCTTGAGCTGGCCCTGGGGATGCAATCAGTGGCCCCCTAAAGGGAAAAGCTGGAGAGGGGCTTTGGACAAGGGCCTGTACGGACAGGATGAGGGGAATGGCTTCAACTGCCAGAGGGGAGACTGAGGTTTGCTCTTGGGCAGAAGCTGTGCCCTGTGAGGGTGCTGAGCGCTGGCACAGGGTGCCCAGAGGAGCTGTGGCTGCCCCGTGTCTGCAGTGCTCAAGGCCAGGTTGGACACAGGGCTTGGAGCTGCTCTATGGAAGGTGTCCTTGCCCATGGCAGGGGTTGGAGCTGGAGGAGCTGTAAGGTCCCTTCAGCCCAAGTCATGGGATTCCATGATCTCGGGATACAAGAGGCCTTTTTGGGATCCCGGCACCCCCCGCACCACTCAGGGTAGGACAGTCCCCGCCAGGCACTCACCGAGGTGGCAGCGGATGCGGATGTTGGTGGGTCCATAGTGCTCGGCGATGACGGTGCCCGGGCTCAGCACGGAGATGCAGGCGTTCCCAAAGACGTTGTTACCAATGCAGGTACGAAGGCTCCCGAGCAAGCGGTACGTCCGTGGGCATCGCCTGCAGTTCCTGGGCACACACATGCCCTGGTTCACCAGGTAGAAGGTGAACCATTCCCCGCTGGCCGTGCTGTTCATTTTCCATCCTTGCGGGAGGCTGCAGTTTGAGAAAGCTTTGTAGAGGGTCTCAAACTCGCACAGGATGGTCTGGAAGTTGCGCTCCAGCAACTCCACGTCGTGCTTTTGAGCGTCCCGGGAGAAGTAGGGCATGGTGGGCAAGTCCGGCAAGAAGAAGACCTCAGGCTTCTGGATGGAGGGCCGGCTGTTGAGGTAGCGGCCCTGCTCGCGGATGCCCTTGTGGATCCTGCCCATGCCGGACCAGGAGTAGCGTTTGGCGTACTCCTGCAGGTTGTGGTAGAGTTTCTGGTTGAGGCCGTTGTGGTGCGTGCAGCGCGCGCACTCGGGCGCGTGGCAGAACACGAACCCGTTCTGCACGCCGTTGGCCTCGGCGCTCTGCATCAGGGCATTGACGGTGGCATAGGCGCGGGGCTGCTCCCGCCCCACGTGGTAGCAGTACCACATGAAGAGCACGAGCAGGCAGGCGATGGAGGCCACGGCCGTGGCGTCGCAGTCCCGGAAGGACTGGATGCCGGTGGCGATGAAATCCCGGAGCCCATCCAGGGACCAGCTCCAGTCCGGCAGCCACTCCATGGACATGGTGGTGCAGCGGGAAGTGGCGCTCAGAGCTCCAGGGCCTCAGGGGCACCCACAGCACGCAGCGGCGCCGGGGCCGCCATGGGGCAGCAGCAGCGCCCTGGAAGGTCCAGGGGGTCAGCAGTGATGTGCTGGGACGGTCCCCATCGGTGCTCCTCGCACCATCATCCCGAGAGGCAGTGCCGGAGGGAGGCTCTGGGGAGAGAAACCCGGAGGATTGAGGGAGGCAGCTTCCCCCTGCAGTGGGGGGCACCGGTTCCTATGTGGGATGATGGATAAGGAACCCAAGAGCCCAACACCAGCCCATGCTGAGAAAGCCCCATCCCTCCCAACAGCGTCCTCCACAAATATCCAAATGGAAGATAAGGGGAAGACCTTTCTCACCCCTGGGCAGCCATCCCTCCTCCGTTCCTGCCTTGTCATAGCTGAAACCTGGCTGACTAGGCAGTAGAGCAAAGTTGGGAACAGCACTTAACAGCCCTACTGAGCAGCACATCAGTTTATCTCCTTGATCTAAATGCTCTGAAGCGATTCTCCCTCCAGAGACCCATCCCTGAGGCGGGATGCAGGAGCCCAGGCTTGGCCAGCGGAACCAGGGCACTCGGGGACACGGAGCTCCAGCTCCTGAAACCCACAACTGATGTTTGCTCACCCCATGCTCCATCCCTGGGCACCTCGGAGCAGCCATAGGGGAGGCAAAGAGGGGGTGAGGAAGGGAAGGGAAACACAGCCCCGGTTGGGAACATGCCGGGAGCTGCGCGGGCCTTCAGTGCACTGCCAGCACCAGAGGAGAGCTCTGTAGTCACTGATGTGCAGCAGCTGAACAGGAGGTGCGTGGGTCAGATCCGCACACAGAGCTGATGCTCAGGCTGGGCACCGTGGAGGGTCACAACCTGCCCCGGAGCACTGAATGCAGGGTGAAGGCCAAGGGCGCTCACCCGGTTCAGGGGATGCATCCTGGCAGGAGCTGGTGGGCAAACAGCTCCCATCGGAGCAGCACAAGGATGATACAGGTAGGGGGCAGGGAGATGCCGTGGGAGCTCATTGGTGGGAGCACTGATTGAAGGAGTAGGATGGGTTTATTAGCAGGGAAAGAGGCAAATACCATCCAACCCCTCCCAGCTGAGGTCCTGCAGCCCGTTAATGACCGTGCATCTCCCTGCTGCCGGCAATGGTGATGTGCTTCGGCTCAGACCTGTCCCTGCTGCTGTGGACCCGGTGTGGGGCCGGGGGCACAGGCTTGGGGTGGGTTTACACCCGCAGTGACCTCCCTCCATCCACTCCTTGCAGCGCTGCCTGCTGCCCCATCCCGGGATGGGCAATCCACACGGCATTCACAGCCTCCTGGGAATGTGAAGGTAACTTCCCCCCATCCCCACCGGCTGCCATCCCTAAGGACACGTCCCGTTCTCCAGCCCAGGCCCTGGCTCCCAGGGCGCAGTTGGACTCAGGGGTATTCCCTAAGCCAGCACAATCCCTCTGTGCTCCTTGGGAGTGCCGGCAGAGCCCTGCTGTGATCTGTATTCAGGGTGCCTCTCGCCCTGGCAGCAGCAGCCCAGCAGCCAGGCTCCGATGAAGCCAGTGTGCAGGGAGCAGAGCTGGGGGGCCCCACAACCTCAGGCTGCCCTACAAGGGTGGCACAGCACAAACACAGCCCCAGGGCTGTGCCAGCACCTTAAAGGGGGAGAACCATGGGGAGACCACGAAGGCACTCAGAGATGTGAGCCCCTGTGCCCGTGTGCAGCTGCCTGGCCCTGAGCCTGGCAGCCAGGATCTTCCCAGGGATGCTCCATGCAGAGCCTCCTGCCAGGATGCAGCCACCTCCTGACTGGCACAGGCAGCCCCGGTGCAACCCTACCCTAAGCCACCTTCCACAGGGCAGGGCCCCGAATGCCAGCGCCGGGTGGGTGCTGCATGGCCAGGACCCCGTGCTGCATGGCCAGGACCCCGTGCTGCATGGCCAGGACCGGGTGCTGCGTGGCCAGGACCGGGTGCTGCATGGCCAGGACCCGGTGCTGCATGGCCAGGACCCGGTGCTACGTGGCCAGGACCGGGTGCTGCATGGCCAGGACCCGGTGCTGCATGGCCAGGACCGGGTGCTGCATGGCCAGGACCCGATGCTGGGCAGCTCAGTGCTGTCACCCAGCACCAAGGCGGGCAGTGAGCCCAGCACCCGGGCCTGAGACCCGAGGAGAGGCAGAGCCAGCCCAGGAGAGTGGAATGGATTCCAGGCTGCACTGAAGTTGTGCAGGACGTGGAGGCGAGCAGCGTGCCAGGCAGCAGCGCCGTTACATAATGAAGGCACAGAGGCTCCGATGCAGCAGAAGTTGCCCCTCGGTGGCTCCACGGGGACCCCCGCCCCGCCCGGAGCAGGAGGGCTCCGCTCAGCACGGCCGAGCTCCCCGGGCCGTGGGCCCCGTGGTGATGGGGATGTGCGATGGGGACGCGTGGCGGGATGCGCTCGGAGCGGCATCGCCTTTGGGAGCAGCAGCACCGGAGCCTCCTCGGGGCGCAGCAGCGCTGGGGGTGCCGCTCCGGAGCGGGCTTTGCCCCTTCCCCATGCGGTGGCACCAGCGCGGTCTCACCCATGGTGACACCAGCGCGTGTCAGCGGCGCGGCAGCGCTGCGCGGGCTGCGGGTGTCCCGCGTGTCACGCAGCGTGCGGGGGGCACCGCCGCTCCGCTGTGGCCCTGAGCAGCCCCCGCCACGGCCCGGCCGCCACTTTAACCAACTTTCTCTCTTCTCTCCGCATCCCCTCTCCTGCCCGGGCTGCGGGGCTCAGGGGCTTCGGGTTCGTCACGTTCATGGACCAGGCTGGCGTCGACAAGGTCCTGGCTCAATCCAGGCATGAACTGGACTCCAAGACGGTGAGATGACTTCTCTCATCTCAGGGGTGCGTTTGCCGGCGGAGCGGCTGTGCTCGGAGCGGCCGCTGATTGTGGTGTTTGATTTCTAGTTAGAGGTTGTAAACTATCGGTTGCTGGTACGGATCCAATGGTCCTTTCTCTGTCCTGCTCACCGGCGGGTACTGGCTGCCCCCCGAACCGGGCTTGCTGTCGGCCCAGGGCCAGTGTCCTCATGTGGGTCTGCGTACACTGCTGATAGTTGTCCTCCGGGAGCGGCCGTGGCTCTCTGGGAGCTGGGACACCTGAGCGCTTTTGGGGTTCACAGTGGGAAATGGATGCGGCTGTGTTTGGGTGAGCGGGAGCCGCCCCTTCCCCCATGTGCTGCTGAGCACAGCTCCCTCCCCAAGGTGCCGTTCCTCAGTGCCGAGTTCTGCTTCCCCTGGCCATGGTGGCCTGTGCCCTGGGCAGACCCTTGGTGCTGCTGCCCCGGGGGTCTCCTGTGCTTTCCCCTGGTGAAGTTCTTTTGTAACGGTCGTGGAGGCTCAGGACTTTATTGTTTCCGATGTGGCCAGCACCCGCCCATGCGGGCTACCACTGGCCTCTTGGAGTGGCTGCAACTCCGGCCCTTGCTCTGCAGGCGGGGGCTGATCGGGAGCCCCGGCTGGGCCAGCAGGAAGATTTTGGTGGCTCCGTGGGTTGGTGGTGTACCATGCCCGGTCCTGCCTTGGAAATCTGTGGCGCTGAGATGTGCAGGCTGTTTGGGGGGTGGGGGTGAGGTGTCTGAGTGGGAGGTCCCTTCTCTTTAGTTTTAGTGACTCGCCTTCCCTTGAATTCCTTTTCCTTATTGCTGCCCTGGGGTGAAGGTGAGGGTAGGGTTGGGGGGCGGTGGGGCTGCAGGGGGCTGGCACGGCGAGGGAGATGTTCTGGCTCCGGGCACAGGCTGCCGAGGGGTCCAAATGAGCAACTTTATTTCTTGCAGCGCATGGCTCGGGCTTCCAGCCTTTATCTTGGCAGAAGGGAGAGGGCGGGAGAGCGAGACCCCCTTCCTTAGGGTTTACGGCGTGAGTTGCAGTGAGATTTATGTCTGTTCCTGTTTAACTGCCTGGATCGCTCCCTTTGATGTGCACAGGTCCTTCCTCCCCATGGGAGCTCCCGGTTAAACCTACCCCAGCCTTCCTGGCCGAGGCTGGGTCCCCAGCGCTCACAGCCCTCCTCCTTTTAGGAGTGATGTGAAGTGAGTTTTGCTCTGGGGGAGGGTTATGGTGAAGTCTTTTGAGGAGGGCCCAGGGCTTTCTTTTTTTCTCTTTCTTTTTTTTTTTTTCACTAGCCTGTGTAAACACGGTGTCTGCTGAGCCAGTCCCGTCATGAGGCTGTGGGCTGGCATAGACCCCTCTTGGAAAGGCAAGTGATGGATGTCCGTTGTAGCACTAATCCCAAAAGCGTTTTTGGGGCCAGGAGCGGGCCGGAGCCCACGGTCTCCATTCTTCTCCCTGACCTGCAGCCCACGAGGTGGGGAGGGCCGGGTGGACGGGCGGGCGGTGCTGGGGAATAGAAGGGCCTCATGGCGCGTGGGGACTGGCCATTGAAATTCCCATCTGCATCTGCTCCGCTCGCCTTGCCGCTGCCCCAGAGAATGGGGCAGTTTCGCCAGGGCCCTTCCTTTGTTAGGAGCTTCCATCCTCTCCCCCTCTTTATTTTGTATTTAGCATGGTTTTCAGGTGGGTTGGGTGTTTTGGGGTGTTTTGTCTGGTGAGAGGTTGGTCCTGTGGTACTGCGGGGAGCTTCCGAACACTGAGCTGAAAGGCTCTGCCGCGAGTCGTGAGTTAAATGAGACCAACTCATCCGAATCCTAATTTAGGGTTTCATGCAACTTTGCAGGAAAAGGCTGGTGTCCTGAAAGGACAGCCTTCTCTCCAGGCTTGGTACCTTCTGGCAAGCAGCACTTGATAGACAGTGACTGCCCAACTTGTTGCTTTATTGTTTTCTGATTCTTCCTACCCTAACGAGGGCTGTTGGCCCGATTCTCTGGGGAAACCTTGTGCTTATCAGACTTCTCTTTGTTTGTAAGCTAGATAACGGGAGCCTACGGGGTTATTGGTGAAAACACTTGGTGCCAGGATTGGTTTTGCGGGCTCAAGGTAAAAGATTCGTGTGACTTTGTAAAGCCGCAGCTGGCCCTTGCCTTGAGCTGCGGCTTTATGTGCTGGGGAAGAGCGGGCTTGGCACTGTGTGGCCTTCCTGGTGTTTCTTTGTTGTGAGTTTTTGCAGGGTTTATCTTTTGTGGTGCAGGGAGCAGTGCAGGGACAGAATGAAGGGACTGGAGGTGTGAGGAGCAAACAGACCCAGTCCTGAGGTCTTGCAGGTCCTTCCCTCTGCTCCCCCCGCTTTGGGGCACTGACACCAGCCAGGTTAACGCAGGAGTTATGTGACCTGAGCTATTAAATGGTGCTGTAAGGTGGCCTGAAGAGCCTTCTGGAGGAGCCTGGCTGGCTCGCCAGAACACCTGCAACATCAGTGGGATGCCTCCTCCATGGAATCTTGTGGGGTGAAGTGGGAGCAGTTTGAGCTCAAGTGACTTCCACTCACTGCAGCCTGGTCTCAGGGTTTTGGTGTTTTGGATACAATCTGAGCGGTTCTGAATGCTCTTACACTCTTAGCAGATTTCTATCTAGGTTTGTAAAAAGGACCCGTGACGTCAGTGGGTGACACTGAAACACAACTCCTCCAGGGCTATTTGTTTTAACACCAGAAAGGAGGGAACAAGGTACCGGCACTTCTGCTTTGATTAGAAAGGCTCCAGGCACCGAGGAGCAGTCCAGTTTGAGTAACTTGAGTCTGGCACTGATCTCGCTCCCCTCTGCGTGTTCCCAGGGCTGCCCCTGCAGTGGGCTGCCCCAGCTCCCTCTACCTGCAACAATAGCTGGTTGTGCAGAAGAATTTGTGAAATGACTGCCTGCTTCCTGCAGCCAGGAGGACACGTTATCTCTGCCCAGTTGATCACACTCAGGGTAATGAGAAAATGAGGCTGAGCTTAGCATTGCTGAGTATGAAAGCATCTTATTGGCAGGAGCTGAATGACACTGGCTGAGAAGTAAAAGACAGTAGATTATTGTTTTTGCTTATTATCTGCCATCAACCTCCTGGTCTCCTGCTGTCCCCTGTCCTCAGAATTCGCTGTGGGTGTCTGCACTAGCCAGGAAGCGAGGGGAGGGACGGAGGTTCAGATGCCCCAGGGAGGCATCGGAGGGGAGGCTATGCTGATCTGTTGGAGCAAGGGGAGGGAGGGTTATTTTTGAGTTTATTTGTGCACTTCGCTTTGGCCTCTGTTTACTTACGTGCTGAGTTTATTTATGTTGTAGGCTGTGAGTCAGGATGGAGGTGGGGGAAGGCAGGGAGAGAAGCTGGTGGAAGGGTGCAGGGAGGCCGAGCTCCCAGGTTGTGTGACAAGTGAAAGGATGTGGGACAGGAGGGCGGCCGGCCTGGAAAGCTGAACAAAGCAGGGAGAGGAGCAGGAGAAAAGCAGCTTCTTCTTGGGCTGATTGAGCTGCTGGGCAGATGGGCCAAGGTTCCAGGCTGCCCTCCCAGCTGCAGCTTGTCCAAGTGCAGGGATGAGCCAGCCCTGCCTTTAACACAGGTCTTTGTAAGCTGATTTGTAGGTCTGGATCATCCCTGATGTGATGTAACTTTACAGGAGTTGCTGTAAAAATAGGCCATAAAGAAAGGTGGTGGCTGAGCAGTGGAGGCTTTGTGGGTATTTGACTTGCAGCTGCACGAGTGTTGTCCCTGCTTTTGTGGTGCTGGTGGTGTGAGGACAGCGCAGCCACACGCTCCTCGGTGCTGAGCCCAGCAAAAGGCACCTGCATGGTGGTGTGGGGCCAGCGGCTGCGGCCCCAGCGGGTGCATGGAGGAGCTGCACAGGCACAATGGAGGGGAGGCAACGCGGCATTGTGTGTGGCGCAGCGCGGGGACTGGGGCAGCATGCTGCCCTGCACCCGCAGGAGGAGGCTCTGGCCTCCCTTGGCTAATCCGTGCTGTCCTGTCTGCTCTTTTGTGTCTTCACCCTGTGTTTTGTGGGATGGGATGTTGGGATTTTTGTGCGCTGCCTCTTTTCTGTTCTGTTAGTACCCAGGTGAGCTCTGTACTTGCAGGTGAAGGGGGAGAGCAAGAAGGCAAAAGAAAGCACTTTCAGTGTGAGGCCGGTGGTGCAGGGCACCCGGGGCAGGCTGAGCGGGAGGGTGCAGCCCAGGCTGTTAATCCCAGCATGTGATGGGCTCTCAGTGCGCCTGGCCAGCGCTCAGCCGGAGACAGACCACTGCATGCTGGGACTTGTAGTCTCCCTGGATTATACCTTACCGCGAAGGAAAGATGTCTGCAGCCAGCTTCATTTTATGCATATCGGATAGATTCTCTGGGGTTTTAGCAAGGTGCCACGTGGGTAGAGACAGCTGCGTGCTTGGAGGAAACGCTGCGCTTGTAAAGAGGCAGTAAAAGTGTGTTCACGTGTTCTTCCCATCCTCTCTTTCAGATTGACCCGAAGGTAGCGTTCCCCCGCCGAGCACAGCCCAAGGTAAGCACTGTGGGCAGCCCTTGCCACCCCAAAGGGTGAAATTCTGGTGGTAGATCTTGTCCCTCCGTGCTCGGATGCCAGTGCATGCAATGGAGTTCCTCCCTGGGGGTTTGCTCAGGACTCACCTGGAGCAGGCGATGCTGTGCTGCACCACCAGGTTGGTGTCCTGTGCTGTGGTGTGCTCCTGTCAGGCTTTCAGCATGGCACTGGGGGAACCAGGAAGCCCCTGTATTGTACTTTAGGATGCACTAGTTAGAGCTGAGGAAATAAGTGCTGCCCAGGGTGGACTTAGTCCTTCTGAGGTTGCAGCCAGTGTCTGGAAGTTTCAGACTGTAAGAGATCCAGAACAGCTCCATGATGCGGTTTGATACAGGAGGAAGAGATTTGTGTGTATGTGCATGAATGGGTGTATGGCAGGGACAGGGAGGAGGATTTCATGTTGTGAAATGGCCTTGTGAGCTTCAGCACTGGAAAAGGCAGGAGTTTGGTGTTTGACCTTATCTATAGGAGGCTCTGGCATTGAAATAAGCAGCTGCAGAAACTTTTTCCAGGTGTTTTATCCGAGGAGCCAGCAGCAGGCTGGGCACTGCCTTTAGGCTTTGGGGTCTCCAGTTAACTTTGCTCTTGGATGGGAGTTTAAAGTTTAGAGTCTCTATTCCAAGCACTATCAGGAGAGAAAAAACTGGGGACAAACAGTGTTGAGAAGTGGAGAGGGAAGAGGAGACTGATGCTTGGGGAGGGAAGTAAGGGGGAGCACTGAGAACAATTGGTGAGCAGGTATCCCGAATAACTGGAGCCAGGAAGCACATGGTAGGAATTGGGTTAATTCCATTAAGCAGTTTGGTGACAGAAGGTGCTTTAGTGTTAGAACGGGCTGGTCTCCAAGCCAGGGAATTGCTGCGGATTAGCCCTATGCTCCTTGGGGTAATTAGGACCATGTGTTCCTCTGAGAGCAGGGGTGTAGCCAAGCAGCTAAGGGGAGGATGCAGCTGGAGAGCTGGTTCAAAGGATGTTGGTGTGCCTCAGCCGGGTAGCAGCGGCCCCTCTCTGGGTACTTAGTGTTCTTCCTTGTCCCAGCTGCAAGAGTGACAAGTGGCAGAGGGGAAAGGCAAAAGAGATTTAACTAGGAGCTGACTAGCCTCCATTTAGGTGACTGGGGAATGGGTGTGAAATGAAGCTTATTTTATTCAAGACTGGATGCTATGTGATTTGTGAGCTCGGAAGAGCAAAGCCTGGGGAAGCCTATCTGTGCTGTAGGCCTTCTTCCTGTCCTTCCACTATGGGAAGCAGAGCAGGAATCTCTGGGGGAGCTTGGAGGAGGCTGGCCAAGTGGCAGGGCTGGCATGTGGACAGTCCTGCCCCTTGATTTGTGGTGGTGTCAAGATGCCAAGGGAGCAGCAGCAGGTTAGCGAGGAGAGAGGCTGGAAACTTGCTGTCTGATGAGGAGGTGGCTGGGCGCCGGCAAGCATGATGGGGTGGTGTGAGGGTGAGAGCATGATCTGGGCTGTGACTTGGGACAGGTCTGCCAGCAGTGTTTGGCCAGAGGGCTTCAAGGTGGATGCTCAGCTGCAGTAACAGGACAGGCACTTTCTGTCAGTGCCAGGGGGTTAGTGGCCTTTTGAATCTCATTCTCTGCTCTCTCTGGGTTTAGTTGGTGAATTCCTGTCCTTCCCTTCTCCAGATGGTGACCCGAACAAAGAAGATATTTGTGGGTGGTCTGTCTGTGAACACTACTGTGGAGGATGTGAAACAGTATTTTGAGCAGTTTGGGAAGGTAAGTCTCTTGAGTGCTGCTGGATCAAAGCTGTTACGTTCTGGGGCAGAAAGGAGTTTCCTGAACCTCTGCGGAGGCGGGATTAGGAGCTTGCAAGTCTTTTGCTTGGGGTTAAGTAGATTGAAGGTCAGTTCCAGGCACTGGGTGCCTGTCATGTCTTTGTATGGGCTACAGCCAGTGATGCCTGCACCTGTGGTGATTTGAAGCAAAGAGTTTCTGCTCGTTCCTGGAGTTGGTAGATGCTGAGCTAAGGGAAATGGTTTTCCATTTTTTCCCTACCCAGAGGCCTCCTGTGGCCCTCAGATTTACACTTTGTTCAAACACTGGAGGCAGGTTTGTAGTCACTCTTAACAGAGCAGCTGCAGCATCAAACCTGTGGTTTCTGGCCTGTTCCTAACTTAAAACCTGTGATTGATGTTTCAGTTATCCTTTATTAAAAATAAGCCTTTTGAACATGAGACTTCTGCTGAGTCTTGGGCAAGTGGTGATGTTAGTTTTGGGTGTTTGGAGAAAGTTTGGTGCTGTGGCTGTCCCTTGTGTTGGTCTGGTTCTTCTGTGCCAGCTGGTGGCTTAGGGGAGGGTGGGCTTCTGTGGATGGAAGTCACTTGTGCCATGATCCATGACAGGATGGAAGTCACTTGTGCCATGATCCATGACAGCCAGGTGTGCAAACCATGAGTCGGAACCCAATTGGAGGATAAAAGGGGTTTCAGTCTTGGCCTTTCAGCTGCGTTAGGAGGTCGTGAGCATCCACAAGGCCGTTCTCAGTATTAGGCTGAAGGATCCCAAGATTTCTAATGGGATTAGGAGTTGAAGGGGATCATTGTGCCCAAATGCTGTATGTGATCACCTCTGGGACAGGAAATTGTGACTGTTTCACTGTTGTTCAATGGTGTTGTCCGTGGGTTTGCTGTTTGGGGAAGGAAGTGTTGGATTCTGTAGCTGTTGGGACCTCCCTGCCCGGGTAGTGGGGGCAGAACACAGTTTGCTGGGTGGTAACCTGGCCAGGACGTAGCGTCATGGATGTGGATGAAACTACAGTGTAAGGGATGAAGGCTTTGGTATTAATTTGCTTCTGAAAGCAGATTGCAAGAAGGGGCTGTGACGTTAGGGCACATTAATTAGCTGGTGAAATGGAGTTTCGTAACTGGTTTTGCCGTGTTGTTGAAACTTTTGGGCAGAAAGTTTGGAACAAGCGTTTGCTCAGTACCTTTGTTCAGCTTCTGAAGTCAAATCTGCATGTACATGATCATGGCTGCAAAGTGGGACTCCTATGTTTTTCTGCTCAGTCCTGAGAGTAAGTGGCAATAGCAGATGTGGTCAGATAGCCCCATGTTTGCTAGTCATTGGCTTTGTGTGGTTTCGTTTTCTGTAAGAAATAAGCAAACTCTGTTGTGTCTCCAGGAGCTTTTACATGGTATCACTTAATGGTGTCACTGCCAAAGGTGGTGGTGTCCATGTGTCTCTGTAGTCTGCAGATTGTTAGCTTGACTTGCATGTGCTCCTATGCTGCTGATGGATGTGTTTGATAGGAAAACAAAACTGTCTTGGGCGTAATCTCATTTTAACCTTCCTGTACCTCTGCTAATTTGAAGTAGAAGTGTGTCATGTAGCACCCTGTTTACAAGTGGTTACAGTTGCTCTAGTTTGAGAAGTACTTTCTTTTGGGGTGTCATGCTGCTCTCTCCCTCTAGTTTAATGGTCACGTGCTGAAAGCTGTCCTGACGTCAGAAGAGTGGCAAGAACTGGTTGTGTCAGATTGTTTTCTTGGGGCCTGGGCAGAAGGGAGAGTTCTGCATAGCTCAGTGCGATTCGCTGCTGAAGAACCAGCATCCTGGGCGCATCCGGTGCTCGCAGTCTGCATGAGGCTGATGCAGGTGGCCTCTTGGCTCTGGGGAGTTTCCAGGGCTGGGCAGATTGAATCTCTGTGTTTGGGACAGTTTCCTGACTCCTCTGGACACTTCAGCTGAGGAGCGACTCCACAGAACTCCTGTATCAACCACTGTTCCTGATCTTTAACCGACTTCCAGGCTAAGCCTCAATTCACCAAAGGCCAGGAGAACTGTTGCCTGAGATGTGCTTTCCAATTGGTAGCTCTATATGGAGGATGAGTAGGATCAGGGGAAAATGTGTTTAAGAGGGAAGCCTCTGTGGCCATCAGCACTGGGGTTCTGAGCTCTGAATCAGAGCACTGCGGTCTGTAAGGCTGAGAATGCCAGGCTCAGATGTGACTCCTGGAGAACATGATTTTGATATGCAGGCTCTTTTGGTGTATGTTTGTGATACTCGAGGGCCTCCCAGCTTTCAGAGGTCTCCTAGGATCCCTTCTTTAGAGGTACTCTTGGCACCTGACTCTGTGGTCTTCATCTTCATTTATCACATCTTTAAGTGAGAGGGGGTGAGCTTCAGTCACGTTATCCTGCCTGAGAAAATATTTTCCAAGCTACTGGGACCAGTACTGCTTCTGGAATTCTGAAACTGTGAGAAGGAATTGTTAAGGATGGACTTCTAAAGCATTTCCTTGGAGGACTTAGACTCTGAGAAGATGGCTTTGTCTGTGTTCCCCCTTCTTCTGAGGTACCCTACAGTTTTCTAGGATCTGGCAGGAGGAGACGTTCTCCTGTCCAGAGAGGCTTGGGAATACTTAGGATTTAGAGAGGAGAGAGCGGGCACCACTAAGTCATTCTGTCTTGATTCCTCAACATCAAAGTACCGGGTTTCTGGGAATGATTTTAGTCAGCCTTTGAGAATCCAGTGGCAAGCTCAGTTTGGATATGGGCTACAGGGAGAGATCATCCTCTGCTTCTAAGGATGGAGGGAGTAGACTGCTAAATGGGCTGTGCATGAAGGTTATCTTGTGGCCCTGGGGCCACAAGCCTAAGTGTGTGTTAGATTTGCCACCACTTAAGGTCTTTAAATTAGGATAGATGTGTTTTGAAAAACACATTTTAGTCCAGACAGAAAGTGTGCACACGCTGTAGGAATTAGGAGAGGAAGTGCCATGCCTGCAGTACAGATGAGGTCAAATTAGATTATCATAATGTTCTCTTCAGTCCAAATCCGTGAACTGCAGTTCCCAAGTGTACCAAGGTAGCTGGTGTCAGTGCATCTTGGCTCAGAAGCAACGTGCCTTGTGTGTCTGTTACCGGGGAAAAAAAAAATGGGAGTTTGGTTGGGCTGAGGATGAAATGGTTTCCTGTGTCATAAACCAGAATTCCCAAGTCTCATTTTTCCATGTTGGCATTTCCACTTACTCTCCTGGTTTTATTTTCTTTCCTTGCTGTGTCCAGAACCTCCTCTCGGCTTAGTAACACGGAAGCTGCAAAAGAAAAATGAGTATCTGTGAGGAGGAAACCTGGGGGTATGACTTTAGGGATAGAGGAGAGGGAAAGGCTGGCACCCCGGTTCTGCATAGTAAAGTACTTGGTTTTAACAGGCACAAAAGGTGAAGCAGTGTGAGTTTCTCTGCTTCAAAGAAGGATCACATCTTTTTTCTTTCCGCTTATAACTGTGATTGACAAACATGGACTGGTTTCCTGAGGGAGCAAACAGAGTGTTTGGGGGGTTTTTGTTTGTTTTTTTTAGTGCGGTGATTGAGAGAAGTGCTCTCAAGCTGGCTGTGATTTGTCAGGTGCAGCTGCTAGGGCTTTGAACATAGTGGGATCTCTAGGAACACTTCTGGCTCCAAATCCCAGATTTCTCTGAGATGCAAGCTAAGGCCATGGATGTGCTTTCTAAAGGACGTTATCTTTTTAACTGTAGGACAGAAGTCCTGGAAAGACTTGCATTTGCAGTATGTGTAGCCAAGTGTCTTGGCTTAAGTTGGATGGTGCTGGAGATCTTTAGAGCACACAAGGAAGTGTTTCAACAGCCTGTCTAGGTTCAGGCTACCACCCTCCCTGAAACCTGAAACAGAAAGAGAGGAGGAGGAGGATGTCTTGTGCCTATCACCTCAGGCATAGATAGTCCTCTGTCTAGTTCAGCATGTATGAGGATGTCTCAGTGGAGCTTGGGTCCCAACTTCCCCGTTTTTTACTTCAGCCTGTGGGAACAAGTTCTCTACTGGGGGAAAGGGTTTGTCTGTACAATTGCTGTGGACCATTGGGTCTCTGATCTTGTAAGCAAGATTATTTGTTTTAAATCGTAACTGAAAAAACTTAGCTCATCTTTCTTGTTTATCTGTGTCTGATGAGGTTTTGTGATAGAGTGAAGTGTGAGATAGGAGGCTCAGAACAAATAAGGTCTTTTTGTTATGGACTTTGTTAAAGATGTGAAATCTTTGCCTCAGGATGTTGTTGGTAATATTTGCATAGACTCCAAAAGGACTGGACAAATTCATGGAAGGTGTTTGAAATATACATTCACCCCTTTGAGTTCAGGAAGTCCCCAAGTCACAAATGGCTTGGGAAATGATGGACTTTTCTGGAGTCTACTGTAATATCCTTGCCTTGTTTTTGCCTTCTTCTAAAGGTGTCTGCTGTTGGTACCTTGGAGTGTGTTGGGCAAGGTCGACCTCTGCTCTCACTTGGTGCAGCCAGTCCTTAGTTTGTTATTATGAGAGAAGTTGATCCTGTTGGAAAGTAGAAATGCAGAAGTACTGGAAGAAATGGGGCCTGGACCCAGTTTGGGTGCTTGAACTCATGGTTTTCTTGGATGCTTTTGCATTTCATGAAGCAGCCGTGCAAGAAATACACTCACAGTGACGTCTTTGCATGACTCACTCATCAGTTGTGGTCCAAGGGTGCTTGAGAAGTGCTTTCAAACAGTCTGCATCCCTCCCTGGGCCTGCAGGTGATGTGGATGAGTCGGTCATGGAAGCTCAGCCTCTCTGAGGCAGATCATGCCCGCACAGAGATCTGCTCTCTAAAAATATCCTAGAAGCAAACAAGGAAAAGGATCTGCCGAGGTCTGAGGACCATTCTGACCTTTAGATTGCCATCTAATACTCAGTCCAGAGTCTGGACCGCTTGCCTGAGGAAGGTTCTGAGACCTCACTCGAGCGACAGCTCTAGTACTGTCCCAGACAAGGGGAAACCACCATATCTGAGGCACTGGGTTTGATGAGGGTTTGTGTGGCTGTCACAAATGAATATTCATGTGCACCTGCCAGGAAAATGATGTGGTTGACTTGGGTATATGAAATAAGTTTTCCTTGCTGACTAATTGGAGAACCTTCAGATACTGATGGGGGTTTTCTTTAAAGGAAGACTTGTTCCTGTGCTTACAGCAGGCACAATTTCCCCTACTTTGGATCAGGAGAATGTTAATTAATTAATCCTTAATCTGCTGCTCTCTGGAATTTTCTAACTCTTTGTCAACCTGCTGTGGGCTTCCAAACTGGATTTTGGATTTTCTTCCACAGATCAGAGGGCAATTTATGCAAATTCTCACGCGTAACACGGTTGCAATGAACAGATGGGGAAGGGAGGAGAAGGGGAATCTGATCACCTCTCTTGCGGCAGTAGGCAGTTTGGCTTGTGGTAACAATGCCTCTGGAACAAAGGGTTCTCTGTGTTCCGCATCTGGTAGGCAGATAGCCAAAATGCTGTAGCAGTAATGGTCATCCAGGTCTTCAGTGGATCGTTTGATATTTGCCAGGTGCCCGCAGCACGGTGCAGGAGCAGGCAGGGACACCCAGACAGGCTGTCCTGCTCACCTGTGGCACAGAGCGGGCTCTGTCCCATGGCCGAGTCCCATTCCCAGAGTTTTGGGTAAAGAGAGTCCTCGTGGGGCCGTGCAGCACGCCTGGGCTCTGGGTCAGTGCCTATGCCTCAGACTCAGCCTGTCCTGTTGGAGCAGTTGGGAGAGCCTCGCAGTGCCCTCTCTTGACGGGATGGCTTCTAGATCATTTGGTTTATATTTCCCATGTTGAAGCTGTTTCAGCAGTTGTTACCCTTCTGCCTGGTTTTCCTACAAGTATGTTGCCATGGTCCTTTGCAGGACCAGCCCAGCCAACTCTAGCTGCTGCTCAGGTGGAACATGCCTATCCCTGTACAGCCTTTGCCTGAATATTTACAGTGTTCTTCAAGATCTGCCCGTGTGGAAGTGCATCCAATGTCCATCCTCAGACTTCTGTTGGAAATATCGCTGTTGTTTATTTTAAATCTACATGAGGCTTTCATTGGCTTCCTCTTTTGCAGACATCTGTGACAGTCCTGGGAATATTGAAAGATATTAGAGCAAGACTAAATCCGTTTTAACAGATCATGCCTTCTGGCCCAGGCCAGGTGGATCAAACTGTGCTCTGGTTTGGAGTGAAATGCCTCATGTTTCAGCTAGGCTGAGGGCTGCTTTAGTGTAGTGTCTGTGAAACATGTGACTGTCACGTTCTTGTCACCACCATACTGCTCTCATCAAAACCAGGTGCTGGTTGAGAAGGGCCCATCTCCTCCTCTCAGGAAAGTGCTGCTTGCCGCCTGCCTGCCTGCAGGAGGTCTCAGCAGTGGCAAATCCATGTGGCATTAGAAGAGCTTCATCCCCAGGGACAAACCTTTCCTCACTGTATTAATGCATTACCTCTGCTGAGCAAAAGCCTTTCCCTTTATTTGGTTTTCCAAAGCTAGAGAGAGCCACTGGAGGCAGACCTGAGAGGAGGTGATGCTGGACAGCTTGGGTGTAAGGCTCAGAGGTGTGGTGTCAATCCCTGGAGCAGCCAAATACCTGCCAAAGGAGATGGTCTGCTGTGGTAGGGTCCTAGGGAAGGTTACACCTAGAGAGCAAGTCACTGCTTTTGGGCCCCTGTCTGTCTGCCTTGATGTTTCTAACCCTCATGGCTTAATGTGAGGGGAGACTTCAGCCCTTGAAATTAACAAACCTTGAACTTCTGACTTCAGATGTTGGGTGGTTAAGGCTTGGACAGCAAGTTAAATCTCTCCCTGAGAGAGCCTTGACCACTAAGCTAAACAGTTTGCTAGTAAAGTGATCTGCTGCTTTAACTATGTTTGAAGAATTGAAACAAATATTTATTCAAGGGGGATGGGGGAGAATGGGAAGAAAGACAGTTCACTCGGCAAAAAATCCTGTGCTAAGGTACAGTCGTGACCGTAGATTATTTCCAAATCCCATTGCAAATGAACGTAAGTGGGGTTTCTGGGACACTTCAGTGTTGTTTTCCTCACTTGTGCATCCAGTTCTCTGGTAGCTGACCTGGTTGTCTCTGCCTTGGATATCCCCACTCCGAGGTATCCCTGTTCCCATCCTTCACAACACCACACCCCAGCCCGGTGCTCACTCAGTTTCTCAGGACCTGCCTCAGCCCAGGCTCCTGCCTCCCTTGGAAGTGTGAGCCAAGATGGCAGCACCGCTGTCCTGCATGAAGATGGGGAGCAAACTCGGTGTGGGAGGGATCTCACTGTGA
This sequence comes from Forpus xanthops, assembly GCA_032466535.1. NCBI lineage: Eukaryota > Metazoa > Chordata > Aves > Psittaciformes > Psittacidae > Forpus > Forpus xanthops. The sequence continues at coordinate 21,085 of JASSUY010050947.1, read as the reverse complement.
GACCTTGCTCCCCGAGGAAGAGTCCCTGGCGTGTGGCGGCGGTTTGGTGTGGTTGGCGTGCGGCAGCGGTTTGGTTTGGTGTGTGGCGGTGGTGGTTTGGTGTGGTTGGCGTGTGGCGGTGGTTTGGTTAGTGTGTGGCGGCAGTGTGGTTTGGTTGGCATGTGGCGGTGGTTGGCGTGTGGTGGTGGTTTGGTTTGGTGTGGTTGTCGGCAGTGGTTTGGTGTGGTTGGCGTGCGGCGGTGGTTTGGTGTGATTGGCATGCGGCGGTGGTTTGGTTTGGTGTGGTTGGCGTGCGGCGGTGGTTTGGTTTGGTGTGATTGGCGTGCGGCGGTGGTTTGGTTTGGTGTGATTGGCGCGCGGCAGTGGTTTGGCTTGGTGTGATTGGCGTGCGGCGGTGGTTTGGCTTGGTGTGATTGGCGTGCGGCGGTGGTTGGCATGTGGCAGTGGTTTGGTTTGGTTAGTGTGTGGTGGCAATGTGGTTTGGTTGGCATGTGGCGGTGGTTGGCGTGCAGCAGTGGTTTGGTGTGATTGGTGTGTGACGGTGGTTTGGTTTGGTGCGGTTGGTGTGCGGCAGTGGTTTGGTTTGGTGTGGTTGTCGGCAGTGGTTTGGTGTGGTTGGTGTGTGGCAGTGGTTTGGTGTGGTTGGCAGCAATGGTGGTTTGTTTTGGTGTGGTTGGTGGCTGTAGTGGTCTGTTTTGTGTGGTTGGTGTGAGGCACTGTTTTGGTGTGGTTGGTGTGAGGCACTGTTTTGGTGTGGTTGGTGTGGTCGGTGTGTGGCACTGTTTTGGTGTGGTCGGTGTGTGGCACTGTTTTGGTGTGGTTGGTGGCAGTGGTGGTCTGTTTTGGTGCGGTCGGTGTGTGGCACTGTTTTGGTGCGGTCGGTGTGTGGCACTGCTTTGGTGCGGTTGGTGCGGTCGGTGTGTGGCACTGCTTTGGTGCGGTTGGTGCGGTCGGTGTGTGGCGCTGTTTTGGTGCGGTTGGTGCGGTCGGTGTGTGGCACTGTTTTGGTGCGGTTGGTGCGGTTGGTGTGTGGCACTGCTTTGGTGCGGTTGGTGCGGTTGGTGTGTGGCACTGCTTTGGTGCGGTTGGTGCGGTCGGTGTGTGGCACTGTGTTGGTGCGGTTGGTTTGTGGCACTGTTTTGGTGCGGTTGATGTGGTCGGTGTGTGGCAGTGTTTTGGTGCGGTCGGTGCGGTTGGTGTGTGGCAGTGTTTTGGTGCGGTTGGCGGCAGTGGTGCTGCGGTTCGCTCAGGTCTGTTCCTTTGGTGGCAGTGGTTCCCCTGTGCGGGGCTCAGGAGGACGCCCCTCGGTGCTCAGTTCCTCGGTCCCCGCCGCCGCCGTTCCTGTGAGGGCGCCGCCGCTGGCGGGGCGGGCGCTGCGGGGCGGCTTTGTGCGCGGCGCTAATCCGGGCCGCAGCTGCTATTGGCGGGCGCGTTGCCGTGGTGACGGCCCCGCCGGCGGCCGCCTTTGTTGGGGCCCGGCGCGGCGGCGGGGGGGTCGGTTCAGTGCCACAATAGCAGCCCGGCGGGGACTGCCGCTCGGGCCTGGTTGTGCTGTGGGGTCGGTGCAGGCCCGGCTGGGCCCAGCCTGGGGCCCTTGGGGTTTGGTGGGAGCCGGCCACGGTACCTGTATCCCCTCGGCCACAGTACCTGCATCCCCTCAGTCAGGGTATCTGCATCCCCTCGGCCACGGTGCCTGCATCCCCTCGGCGGTGGTACCTGTATCCCCTTGGCCATGGTGCCTCTGTCCCCTCGGCCGTGGTACCTCCATGACCTCAGTGTTCAGTGCTTCATGCAAGGATCTGATAGTGCTGGGCCTCAGGAAGCTCTGCAGCAGCTGGTCCCAATTCCTTCACCTAGGAAGAGCTAGGGGCAATCTGGGGCACCCCCTTGGGCAGAGTGCTGGAAGTGTCTTGCTCCCTGTGGACACAAGTGAGGCCTTTCTCCTGGCTCTGCAGTGTCCCACTGGCCTTGGTAGGCTCCAGCATTACCTCTTCTGGCTGCAGGTCCCCTTTTTTTCTCTCAGTACTGACACTGTGTTGTCTGATATCACCCAGTTCACCTCACCTATTCCCTTGAAAGGAGATGAGAAGATGCTCATGTAGGTTTTGTTGGCAATAAAACCCACGAGTTACAGCTATATGCAGAGTTGAGTCTCTAGAGTTGAGTGGAGCTAGGCTATTTCATATATTACGTGTATGTACACTTACCTGTCTATCACACATTCAGTTCATGCCAGGAAACGGCTTTCAAATAGAGTATGTTTGTTACTGTAAATATGATTTTGCAAGATGAGTGCATTTTAGGGTGCTGACACCTGATCTCAATGCACCAGCGGAAACTTAGAAGAAGGTTCAGACAGAGGAAGGCTGCAGCTCTTCTCTTGTGTGTGGAGTGCAGTTTGGGATAAAGGAGCGCCCAGGCATTGGCTCAGGGATGCTGATGGGAGGTGGGTTTGTGTGGGCATGTGTGCAGGGCTCTGCCACTTGCAGTTGCTCCCACTTTGCCAAGAAGAGGCTGTTGCTGGGGTTGGTCAGACAGAGTAAGTCAGCAGCTGGGCTGTGCTCATCCCTGCTGGGTTTTCCTTTCTTGTCCCCATCTCCCATCATGATAGGATGGGAAGTTTGTGGGCTCGGTTACCTGTGTTGAAGTCTTTGGGAGTGCCACCACTGCAGAGCAATGTTGGCACAGTTTTCTCCCAGTGTTTACTGGGGAGCAGGATAGTTATGTGCCCAGCCTTTTTGTGAACTGGATGGAGGAATGGATCTAGGTTATAAATGAGCAACATTAGACAGTAAAACTTCCTGGAATATTTTTAAGCCACATCAGGTTTGCTTTGAGTCTGTATGAAGTGTTACATCCCCATGGCTCCAGCTGGATGCCTGGCATGTTTCTCAGGTGCCTGTTGACTTGGCTGAGGGAGGCTGAGCTGGGACTGGAAGAGCACAAGATGAGCAGGAGCCACGTTGTCTGTTGTCACCTGGAGTGGATGTGTTGGGCAAGCCCAAGGGCATCAAAGATGGTCTCTGTCTGCTTATGATGGCATTGGAAATGTTAGCAAGTGCTCCTCCCATTCTCGTGGCACTGATGTGGCTCCGGATGTTCCACCTTGTCCTGGGGGGGCTGAGGCCTGGAGCCCTCCTGTTCCTGAGGAGGTTGTGGGCTCTCCACCGGAGAAGCCAGTGGCTGCCTGCGGTATGGGCAGCGCTCTGCCCTCCCTGGTGGGCTGTTCTGGAGAAGGCAGTGCTGCAGATGCTTCCTGGGAACGAGGGATGGGAGTAGTCCATCCTCCTGTGGAGCTGCCTGCTCAGAGGGCGGCTGTCTTGCACGGAGGAGGAGGATGAGGAGGGCCGGAGCAGCTGCGGGCTGGAGACTGCTGCCTCCTCCCCTGAGCACTTGCACGTCCAGTTTCATAATCGGATTAAGGCAGCGGTATTAGAGAGGAGGGATGGGTCAGTGGGACAGGTTTACACTGGAGCTTACACGGGGGGATTGAAGTGTCTATTTTAACCTGCTCGGCCTGACCCGCGGCGCGGTGCAGATGCGGGAAGATGGGGGGGAAGGTGGCACCAGGCGGGGCTGCGCTCCGTGATGCTCTCGGTGCTGTGATGTGCTCGCCGGGGAGCAGAGCAGCCCCAGGCCGGCGGGGGGATGGGAGCCGGCCTCCCCTCCCCCCGGGAAGGCAGCCCTGCTCCGGCCTTGCAGTAAATTTGCTCTAATTACAGCCTCCAGCAGTGGGAAACCTCACTTAGAGGAAAGGCTCCTCCGGGGTGGGGGCAGGGGCGCTTCCCAGCTTTCCCAAGCAGGCTCTGTTGTCTGAGGCCTCCACTTCCCCTGTCGCTGGGAGGCCCCTTATTCCTCTCTCCTCTCCAGCTTTGCTTCTCTCCCCCCTCTTTAATTCTGTTCTCCTTTGAGGCCGGGATTTGGGAACAATGCCTTCCCTGCTCCTTGCCCCCCGGCTGGAGTCGCAGGCAGGCGGGTCCTTGCTGCCAGGGGCTGGGCTGAGGGGGCTAAGCTCAGCAGCACCTGCCCTGGGCTGCTGGGGGAAGATGCTGGTGGTGGCCTGGGAAGTGCCTGGTGTGGTAGCTGATGTGTGTGTGCACATCCTTTTGCCTTCATGGAGATAGGAGATCTTATCTTAATCCCCTCAGGTCTGGGGAGGCACAAGGAGGTCTGTGCAAACGTGTCAGAGGATGCTCGTGGCAACACAATAATCAGAGCCCTTCTCTTTGCAGGTGGATGATGCGATGCTGATGTTTGACAAGACAACTAACAGACACCGAGGTGAGAGCGGCCTTCTGGCTGCAGGAGCGGGAACTGGGAGGGTGTGCCTCCTGCCTTGCCCAGGGAGGGGTTTGTATCCCAGCAGCAGGGGATGCAGGGCGCAGCTGCTCTTTATCTTGCCTCCAGTCGCCCCATTCTTTTGCATCTGCATCCTTTACCAGCGTCCCTGCAGCACAGAGAGCTTTTGTCCAGTGCATTTCCTGTGCTGTAAACTTGCCGAGTTGCAGATATGTGAGAGGAGACGCCCCCCTTCCCTGCCTGCTTACCTCCATGACTGCAGCCGCAGTGTGTGTCTTACCTTGTCCTGAGTAATCCGAGCTCGGGGAAAGCTGACACGAGAGCCTGAAGAGTGCCTGCTCCTCGCCTCTTCCTCGGCCTGCAGCCCGGTTGTGCTCCCAGGTCACCTTTTCTTACCCGAGTCTTGCTGGAGGAGTCTGGTTACAGGATGGGAGCAAAGCTGTCATATTTGCCCTGGTCAAGCCTAGCCCACCCGTAGGTGTCCCGACCTCTCACTTCCCTGCTGGATCTTCACACCAACTGCCCTGTGGCATGGCAGAGCTCAACATAAGCTTTATGCCAGCTCTGAGATTTACTGGCAGCAATGTAACCTGTACACTTAGCTTGAGCGTACTCAAAATCAGGGTCAGCAACAGCCCTGTTCTGGGCCACTCTCATTCATGTCCGTGTGGTGTTTGAAGCACTTCCAAGCACCTTTGCCCCTGGGTCAGCGAGGGAACGCTCCTTTCTGCTCTTGCTATGTTGTGTGCCCTTCAGGTTTTTGCTTTTCTTTCCAAAGACATTAAATCTAGTCTGCTTGCCTGTCCTCTGACATGTTTGCAGCCTCATCTGGAAAGGAAAGAAGTGTTAACCCCTGTTCCTCCAGGGGTGCCTCCCAGCCACTCGTCCAATTAAAGAGCTGTTGGGCATTCTGGAAGGAGCAGGGAGAGCTGCCAGCCAGCATGTTGGCAGTGAGGGGCTCTGCCTAGGATGCAGCAGCCTGGGGTGGGGGTCTGATGGTGTTCAGGACTAGTTTTGGATTCAGGGTTTTGCTCTTGAATTCCTGATCTCTGCTTGTGAATGGTGTGAAACTACCTGGGCACAGGCGGACAGAGAAGTTTACGGAGAGTATGGAGAAAAAGTGGGGTTCTGGGCAGCAGATCCCTGGCTTTTTGCAAGTTATTTTAAAGCACCACAGAATTGGCCAGCTCCTGAAAGCGGAAAGCTCTGCTTAATCCCAGCTTGCTCCTAAGGCAAGCGTAAAGACATCCTCCCACCTGCCTCAGTTTTCCGGAAGCCCTGCAGTCATCTGAAAGCAGTTTAGTCTGCGCACCCGAGCTGGGCTTTGCCAGAAATGTCAGTAGAGGGGCTGGGGAGAGAAAGGAGATGTAAACGTGGGCCAGCAGCCAGGAACACGCTGTCCTGCCTTACCCCAGATACTGCCCTCTCTTTGGTGAAACTGCAGATCGCTTTGCTTGCACCTGACTTGCTCTGTACAACTGCATCGCTGAGATTTGCCTGCTTATACAAGGTTTTATGGCCAGTGAATGGCGAGGAAACATGCAGGGTGTTGCTGCTGGTGGGGTGTGTTTAGCAGGGATGGTGATGCCCTGGCAAGCAGCTGTTCATTTTCCCACCGACTCTTTGTGTGAGTGTCTGCTGGGATCCTCCCCACTATTACCAGCCATGTGGTTTGCCTCCAACCAGCGAAGTTAACCAACCAAACCCAAAAGCTTGGTTTTGAGAGCAGTTGGGTTCAGAGAAGGCAGGAAGTACAATATGAGGAGGAAAGGGGAATCTGCAAGGAATTGGTCCTGTTGTTCTTGTGCATAAAAACAAGATAAGGAGAGAGAAAGAGAAGTGGCAGCTGTTTTAGAAAGGGCTGATTGTACCATCCTTCTCTTGCCAGTAAAAGGATGTGGGTAATGGGTGCAAACTGTGCAGAGCCCTGACCTGATCGAGGACTTTTGCCTTTTCTTCAGGGTTTGGGTTTGTCACATTTGAAAGTGAAGACATTGTGGAAAAAGTGTGTGAAATCCACTTCCATGAGATCAACAACAAAATGGTGAGTGTCTGGGGCAGAACCCGGAGCAGAAGGGACAGAGGTATGGGATGGAGCGGGGCAGTGGCACAGGCAGAAGGGAATGAGGCAGTTTGGTCCCAATACACTTTCTTTGCAGTGGGGAATTGAGTCTTCCCCGATATCACAGCAGGCAGTCTGGGAAGCAAACTCTCAGTGTGGAGGTGAGCCAGCACTACAGTGAGTTTTTAAGAAGAGCTCACTGTAATGAGCTATTGTGGAGGTTTTGAAGTTATATGAAACTCTTGGTGGCCTGCAGTGGGGCAGGTTTTACCTTTATTAAGTGCAAGGAGTGGCAGAGCATCAAGGGAGCACCAGGGGGGTGAAAATCAGCATTTGAGGTCCTCATTGCCTGTGGTGGCTGCCCCCGCAGCTGCCGTTGCTCCAAACCCTGTGCTCATGGCCCAGCCTGATCTTTATTTTCTTGTGGCAGGTGGAGTGTAAAAAAGCTCAGCCGAAGGAGGTGATGTCCCCAACGGGCTCTGCGCGAGGGCGATCCCGAGTCATGCCTTACGGGATGGATGCCTTCATGCTCGGGATCGGCATGCTGGGTAAGCCCAAGGACGCATCTCCCATCTCCCGGTCGTGCCAGGCAGCAGCTTATAGTATTTATTCCGAGGGCGGCCAAGGGCAGCTGTCCCTGGAGCGAGGCCGGGGACGCTGAGGGGGTGCCGGGCCCTGTTTGCGATCGCAACTTGCCCTCTGGTGGCACCTGAGTAAACTGCAAACTTGTCCCTGGTGCCCTGCGGCAGCTGGGGCTGAGCCAGGCTCCGTTAACGGCCCCGCGGTGCCACAGCACATTCCACATTCCTCCCGTGGAACTGGATCCGTAGCTCAACCGAGTGTGGGGCGATCTGTGCCCAGGCAGCTTCCTGCCCCACTTCTACAGGCTTTCTGATGCATTAGTTGATTAAAGAGCCTTTGAGTTTCCACTCGGACCAGCAGTACATATAAATGTCCTCACTGCTGGTTCAAGACTGTAAAAATACCCTTAGAGTTCTAGTTAAGCTTTGTTTCACTTTACTCCCTCCCTCTCAAGGACAGCAGGTGTCTGGTATTGCAGGGAAAGCTGTACTCTTACCACGGGACTGTTGTAAGAAACTGGTGACAAGCAGGCTGGGGTTCATGGCTGTCAGTGATTCGAAGGTGAATGTGTTCAGATAAAAGTGGAGTCCCTCTTAGCCTCCATTTCCAGCTCTACAAACCCTTGTGCCTGAACCTGAGGGTCAAGCATGATCCTTCCAGCATGATGCTGTTCCTGGCTCCTCTCCCCATGTTCTGGACAGGCTTGAGCTGACCCAAGAGCACAGTGTTTGCTGAGGATCATGGCTGGTGTTACTGGGCAGGGTGTACCCAGCCTGGCTCTCCTTGCTAAGCCTGCTGAGTAGCAGTTAGTCATTGAACAAAACCCCAAAAAGGGCATTTTTTTCCCCCACTGTTTTCTCTTGATGTATTGAAGGAAAATAAATCTCCAGGCTGTGGTTTTGGGGTTTGCCTTTTCTAAGCCATCTGTATTTTAAAGCAGCAAGGCTCAAGCTGAGTCACTGGGAAATCCATGTACTCATGTCTGGGGAGATCTCAGATCAGCGCTTCATTTCTGAGTCAATGCCCTGGTTCTCCCAGGCTTGCTCTGTATAGGTGGTCAGCTTCCCGAGGAACAGCAGGGATTATCGTCCTGTTTGGCGCCAGGCAGGAACGCTCTGCTTGCATTTGCTAGCACTTCTACTGCAAAGTGACTCAGAGCTATTCAGTTCTTCAAATTCCCCACCTCCCCGGTCTCCTCCTAAATCCAGCTGATGCATCAGAAAGCCTTAGTCTGCAGAGCTGTGAGTTCCTGAGAGGGAAAATCGCCATGTCCTTACATGTTTGGAGTGAGGAAAAAACGGAATTGGCCTGCTAAAACTATTGCAGGCTCACACGCTTTGTGCGTCCGCCCAGCAGTTTTCTGGGCTTTCTGCTAATGGTCCTGTTTGTGCTTTCTGCCATAATGGTCACACTGCTCGTGAGCAGCCAGGCGCTGAGGACATGATCCCTGCAAGCTTGTGGTAACAGAGCCCTTTTCTCTTCTCCCAGGTTATCCAGGCTTCCAAGCTGCCACCTATGCGAGTCGGAGTTACACTGGCATTGCACCTGGCTACACTTACCAGTTCCCTGGTGAGTGGTGCTCTGGTTTTTGGTCTGCCTTCAGGTGATGGGAGTCCCTGGAATGATCCATGACCCTGGCTCTGCCCCCTTCACCCTTTCCCCTGTTTGGTCTTTCTTTAAATTGGAGACGGATGCGGAAGGGGGAGGGGAGAAGCCCTGGAATAGGTGGGAACAGCCTGTCCTTCATTAGGGTTATCCTCACACTCCAGTGGCAGGAAAAGCCCAAGGCTGCTCTGACACCCCTTATGTTAGCCCCCAGTGTAGGGCTGCTGCTGTGACACAGAAGGGCCCCTGCAGCTCTGCCTGTCTCGCTGCCTTTGTGTGTCTATCTGCCTTTACCAGAGTTGCCACTACTCTCAAAGTAGCCCAGAATTTTAAACCGTGGTTTTCCATGGGCCAGGGAACTCCCAGGCACCCAAAACACAGCCTGCAACACTACAGTTGGGTTAGGAACTGTCTGGACACCTCACAGCTTCCAGAAAGCATCTGCTGGAGTGGGGGGCTGCAGATCCCCCACAAATTGGATGGTTCCAAGCTCCAAACACCGCCATGTGCTCAGAACATGGATTTTGTGATCAATGGCTGGAACCTGCTGTGCGGCAGCTGCTCTAGGGCCTCTTCTCCCTCCCGTTCTCTGTGAGACAGGGGAATGAGGCAGAGCACACTCAGAAGAGATTGTCTTGCTGTTTTCTAGAGAAGTGGCAGCTCTGAGCATCCCTTCCTTACTCTATTCCTCAGTGTGATGGTTTATATATGATGTTAGGGGTGGGAATGGAAAGTTTCCTTTCACCTGAGGCAGGCCCAGGCTGACTATGGCTGAAAGTTACTGTTGCCTCCTAGCTGTCTGGAAGGTCTCCATGAATCCAGTTTATGGGTCTCAGCTGTAGTGACTTCAAGTACCTCATTGTAAACCCTGCCCAGAAGAGGGTGGCACATACGGAGCACCCACTGGCACTGCAGCCATGGGTCAGATTGGGTGGGTCACCGAACAGTGCTGTGGAGCAGACCTGAGGCTGCGTAGTGGAGCTTGCACTCGCCCTGCCTTAGAGATTTATTCTAAGGGTAAATGGATCCTTTCAGTCTCCAGGGCAGGAGTCCAGCACCTTTCAGCACAGTTGTAAATCAGTTTAAAGAAGACCCTGGCCTGGTGACAGGCTGCTCCCCCAGCAGACCCTGGCTCTTGTCTCTCTGTGGGGTCTCCCTCGGGGCATTGCTCAGTTCCTAAGCTGTGTTGCATTTCATTTTTAGAGTTCCGTGTAGAGCGGACCCCTCTCCCGAGTGCCCCCGTCCTCCCTGAGCTCACAGGTCAGTCCTGCTCGTTTCCTACACTCACAACCTCGAAGGGGAGAAGGGGACTTTGGGCTGCTCCAGTGTTGTTGCTGCTCCACAGCCTGGTGCAGTTAGCCTGGAAATGTTCCTTGTTTCCTCTGCCATCCGTACAAGCTCCATTCAAAGCTGGGGCTGGGAAGATGGAGAGGCAATCAAAGCCATGTGTATTGCCTCTGAGAAGGGCAATGCAGGTCATACCAAATGAAGGCCTGTAATCCTTAGATTGCATTTCCTGCTGCTTGCCTTGTTTTTAGCTCATTGCCCCAGGCTGGGTGTAAACCAGATAAAGAAAACTGCAGAGAGCAGGGGGACTTCTCAAAGGTCTACAAATGACCTTAACCTGAGCTGCTGCAAGGATGAGATTTGGAGTGCTGGGAGGAGGGAAAGGGCGTGGGGCACTCCTGGTTGCTCTGATCCCATTTCCCTGTGCAGGAGGACTGCAAGCAATGCTTTACATTCTCTGGGTGGTGCAGCTCCCCAGCTACTCCCACATGAGCTTCCCAAGCAGAAGCAGGCATGGTACACAAAGTCCTGCAGTGCCTATAGGAAGCTGTGGAATGAAATGGGGGCTGACAACCATTCCTCAGAGACTAGTCCTGGCTCAGTGTCTTCACAGTGCAGATGCCCTCTGGATCCTGGGTTTTGTGCGGTGTGTTCTCCCTAGGTGATGCTTTGTTCTGTCTGCAATCCCTTCCACGGCCATGTTTTCCCCAGCTCTGTCCTGTCCATGTTTTTTGCTGTAGAAAAGCAGCTTCATGTAGCACTGCTCCCCGTGTGCCATCTCATCTCCATGATGCTCTTCCTCCCAGTGCTTCCTTTGCCCTGTTTCAGGGTTTGAATCTCTCTGTGGTGGGGGTGTGGAAAAGATTCCTGGGAAGTTCTCCTGGAATTAGTGGTACAAACAGGCTTGAAAGGGAGTTTCTGTGGCACAGAATCATCTTGTGCCTCAGGGAGTCTGATCCTGAGGATGCTGAGGTTGGCAGCCACCAATGAAGAAATGTCCCTGACAGAGGTAGGGGGAGACTAAATCCTAGTTCACTCTTCATAAAACCCTTCCCTTTCACTATGTATGCAGCTGCATACGCACCTGACCCTCACCTCTGAGCCTTTTTGGTTACCAAGCAAAGGAGATGTGGGTCCAGTGGTTGATTTACACATCTGTTTTTCAAGCAACCCCCCTAAAATCTGTAGGGGAACATTGGTGACTTGGCACAAGTCCTTTCCCCTCCAGGCCCACCCTGGCTGCACTGTGGCTTTTCCTAGTAGCAGTGAATTGCCTGGGGCCTGGCTGTCACCAGTGGCTGTGGTGCACCAGGGCTCTGTACAACAAGAAGTTAATAATGCTGCTGTCCTGGCTGGTTGCCACATTAGCTTACAGTCCTGAGTGTCTGCTGAAGTACCAGCTGGGGATCGTGGCATTCTTCCCTTCCCGCTACGCTTACCTACTGTTAAACAGCCCCTGTGCAACCTCTCAGCCAGGCACAGAGCTGCAGTTCCCATGTATAGGCTGGAGTTGGTCCCATGAAGGGCAGGCCTCCCTTTGCTCCTACAAAGGCCTAGAGAGCTGTGCAGTGCTCGAGGGCCCTTGTGCCTTCAAGTGGGTGCGTGCGCATCAATGGGCTGCGCTTCATGGGCTTGGCAAGCGGAACTGGGATGAGGGGCTGGCATGAGCAGAGATTATTTCTCCACCATACAGGGAGCTCACATGCAGGTGCTTTGTCGTTGCAGAACAAACCTGGTGTCTCAGTAGATAGACTGCAAAGGCAAGAAAGGTTTTTACTTGGAAAAAGGAACTGCAGTCTTTTTTGGGAAGATCTGGCCACATTAATTTAGCTGTGTGACAGAGACTGGAAGCAATGATGCGGCAGGAGGGTGGCTGTCAGCAGCCTTATCTCCATAGAACAGCACCTTTGGGGGTGATACGAAGCAGCAACATGCTCATGTTGGCCCAGTGCCTGTAATGAGCAGCTAACCCAGATACAAGCCTCCTATGACGTTGGCTTGAAACAGGCTGGTGCCTGCTACTAAATATTCCCTCCTAAGCTAGTCTGAATTTCAGCCTTAACGCGATTGATTTGTTCTGACCTCTTTTTATGGTGCTCTAAACAGCATCACAGTGAATTTCACGTTCAAGCATGAAATGCTGACCCAGTCATTTTAAGGGCAAAGAGAAACATACTGGCTAGATGCCTCCTGCCCTGAGGGCTGGATGCCTGCGGCAGTAGAGTTGGGAATTGGAACTGCTACGTATAAATTAAGACTTACTGTTTCAATTAAGCCATTTCTAGTTCCTGCTCCCTAGGTATATGTTTTCTTTTCTTCTACGATGCACAGCAAGGGTTTGAACAGTTCAGGAGCAAAGCTCAGAGGATGGTGTGTCTTGAGCAGAGAAATCGGGAGAAAGAGGCTATTAAACTGTTATTCAAGAATACTACCAAGGGATGGAGAGGGAGGGGGTGAGTCTCGGAACACTGAGCTGTCAGCTGCTGTCCCTGAGCTGCTGCCTTTCTCCACCTTTACAACCAAAATCTGGATCTGTAGCTTCAGATTAACTGCATCTTGCAAGCTAAGTAGTGACAGGATATATCTGAATTTTGGTTCAGCTCTCCCACATTGTGCCCTCATCTGCACTAGGGTGTGGACTTAGCAGAGCACGGCCAGTGTGTTCCCCAGGATATTCACTGTGCAAGAGGGTACCAATAAGCGCAAGCTGTGCACTTCCCTATCATCATCCTTTGATGTCTGTGTGATGCACTAAGCTGATACGACTGGGTGGGCCTGGTATTTTGCAGCCAGAGATGAGGGCTCCTGTTGGGGAGTGCTCCCCATAGCCACAGGGCCCCTGAAGTGCCTGTTTCTTCTTTTCCAGCAATCCCCCTCACTGCGTATGGACCGATGGCAGCAGCAGCGGCTGCAGCGGCTGTGGTGCGAGGGACAGGTAACTGCCACCTTCCCCCCCAGCGCAGTGCCTGGTCACAGTGTCTGGTCACGGAGGTTTGCAATGGGCTGCGGGAGGGGGGTGGGAACGGGGTTGCACTTTTGGGATCTTCACTCTGTAGTTCTGCTGCCTCCTGTAGGCTCTACCCCCAGTCGCACCGGTGGATTTCTGGGCACCACCAGCCCCGGGCCGATGGCAGAGCTTTATGGAGCCGCCAACCAGGACTCAGGGGTCAGCAGTTACATCAGTGCTGCCAGTCCAGCCCCGAGCACCGGCTTTGGCCACAGCCTAGGGGTGAGTGTTCCCTGCCAGGATCTGGGGAGGAAGATGGAAAGTGGCATGGCTAGGGAAGGGGCTGCATCTCCATGTGGTGATGGAGGTGGGCAGCTCTCACCCCACAGCCTACTTTCTGGTTAAGAAACGCCACCCGTCACAGCATTTACTGTACCACTGCTGAACCCAGAGCACAAGTGGACAATGCAGAATGCAGCAGTTCACTTGGAGCTCATGTCCCTGGTCTCCACTGGCTTTCCCTGACCATTCAAGGTCTTCATTTCCAGACCTTTCCCTGATCTGGCCCAGACTTCCTAAGAGCTCATCTTGGCCCTAATGCGGTGTCCTGCAGGGTGATGCGTTCTTCAGATGAGGCACCTCCAACTGAAGCCAGCCTTCCCAGCGTAACTGAATATGTTGTGGTTGTAATTCTTCACTTTTTAAGAGTGGAGCTTTAACTCTTTTCACAGGGTCCCTTGATTGCAACAGCTTTTACCAATGGGTATCACTGAAGCTGGGGACCAAGGAGGCAGGAGGTAAGAGCTTCAAATGGGTAATGTGAGAAGGTCTGAGCTGGCCCCTGTGCTTGGGTGCTCTGGGTGCTGCTGTGACACTTGCTGGCCTGAGCCACCCTGCAGGAGGAGTTCGGTGGCCAACCTGGGCTCCCTTCTGCACCAGCGGCTTGTAGGTTGGGTTTCTCAGGCTGCGAGTGCTGCAAAGAGGTCACTTAGTGTCTGGGCACAAGGATGGAAACAGGAGCACCAAAAGAGGAAAGGTCTGCAGGGTTGGCCAGAATCACAACCCAGTAGTGGTCCTGAGGAACGAGCTTAGCTCACCTGCATGGCTGGGGAAGCCACCTCCATGCAGCTGGTTGTTCTCACTGCTGCTGAGATCACTGCCTCTCAGGACTGAGGTGGGATTGAGGTTTTTCCTCTCCTGCCTAGGAGAAGGGCAGAAGGAAAATCTGAGTCTGATCAGTGATATTTCTGGTCCTTGGATGGGCTTCAGAGGGAACTGGTGGGATGGTCTCTGCTTGCTTTACAAGTTAGCTTAAAATGAAAATGAATTAACCCCTTTGCCAGCTTTTCAATAAGGAGGGCAAACCCTTGCAGGGAGCAGTGTCCCAACAGGACACTCAAGAAGCACTGGAGAAGCGACTGGACCCTGGCGTGTCACAGGCTTCCTAGGGGCCAGCAGTGCCACAGGCCCAGGCAGGCTGTGCAGCGTGTGAGGCCTTGTTCCGCCATTAAAGGTGGAAGCATCTCTGCTGTGCCCCATCCCTGTGCCTATGTGATGCAGGGCAAGCCTATGCTGGGGCAAGTTTGGGTACTGAGTGTTTCTGTCGGATGACACCAGGAGAACACCCCAAGAGAAAAGCTGTTGGTTGTTGCAGATCCCGTCGCTTCCCTCCCCTACTGTGTCCTGCAGATTCCCCAGTGACCTAACCGAGGACAGCGAGCGGCCGGAGGATGTGGTGAGCCTCGGGGGATGAGCCAAGGTTACCTTTTTCTTGAATCAAACTGCACACTGCCGGCTGGCTGCCAGGCTCCTGCCGCCCTGCCCTGATCTCTGCCCTTGACCAGACCACACTGGACTGAACCCGAGGAGATCATCTCGCTTTCTTACTAACCACCGACGGTTTACGCTCTCCTCCCTGCCCCCAGCCCTGATTCTTCTTTTATTTATTTTCTTAGTGGTTAGGTTTATTTTTTTATTTTATTTTTGTATCTCTGGGGGGGCCATACCCCTTCTTTTCGTTGTTTGCTCTTTCCCGAGCTCTAGTAGACATATTTTCTGACTTGGCTTTGTGATTGTGTTAGGTAGCTTTTACTGAGGAGTATTTTTATTTGGCTTTGAAACTGTTGGGAATCTTTTCGACTCTGTTGTTGTTGTCGTCAGTGTTTTTAAAGCACGGTATGTAACAAGGATGCAGTTCTGAAGGGAAGAGAAGAGACACAGAGAGAGCAAAGGCTGAGAGGAACTGCTGTATTTCTATTTTTTTTAAAGAAACTGTTTTTAATTGTTTCTGTTTTGTAAATGTGAGGCTTTGAGAAGTGTGAAACTCCAAGGATCCAAAAACGTTGGACACGGCTATGGAACAGAACAAATGTATATTTTGCTAAGTGAGAAACACTATCCTTACAGCTGAAAGAGGTTGGGGGCTTTGGGTTGTTTTTTTTTTTTCCTTAGGTTTAGTTCTATGTGGGGTTTTCTTTTTCTTCCTGTATAATATGTAAATATTGTGAGCTGAACCTGGCTGCTGCCTGCAGCCTGGCTCCCAGGAGCAGCGCCAGGTCCTGGGCTTGGTGCCGCAGCGTGAGCAATACTCTCCAGCAGAATCCTGACAGGACTCCGTTCTTTTTTTGTACACCTTTTACTGTAAGATTTTAAGACCTCTTGAGATGAAAGGGGGGTGGGAGGGTGAAACGTACCGGCCATCGGCTGGTCTGCTGAGCGGGTTAAAGCTGCTTCCAATTGCTCGATGTACAGACTCCATCACTGGGCTCCGTAGTGCCAGCCTCTGGCTTGGCTTTAGGTAAAGGGCTTTACCGCCATTGCTTGTCTTGGTTACTTTGAAAGGAATTCACTCTCCAAATGCTATCGCTTGTGTCAAGATTTCCTGGGAAGGGGCTCATCTTTTGGAGGTGAGGGTATTGGAAGGGGTTTCAGCCAGGGCCCAGGGGGAGGTTTGGGTGGTCGTTCTCTGAAGGGCAGGGCGCTGGGCTGGGGAGTCATTAGTGGGGGAGAAAAGCATTAGGGTGGTGATTTGGGGGCGGGTTAAGGGCTTCTCAGGGATTATATGAATTATAGAATTGCAGCTTCCCATTTGCTTTACTCTGTGTTCTGAAGACTGTGGGAATTTGTCCGTTCCTGTGCCAGGGGTGAGCTGGTCCCTTCTCCAGAACCTGCTGTGGCTTCCCCTGGTGTGATCCAGGCCCCTGCTAACAAACACTGTGCCAGGGGAGGCCTCCAGCAGGAGTACATGGGGCAGGTTTGGGTCTGGATTTCAGTGAACCAAAGACCTTGTTAAGGGGGGTGATTAAGCCTTTTATTAAGATGCAGCCAAACTCTTTTCCCAGGGAAATAACAGCTTCATCTTAAGTTTTAAAAATCATTCCCTCTCTTCCCCCAAACTGAGTCCCTGTAAGGGAAAGGGGCATTTAGGTGTAAGGACTGGGAAGGGCCACTGTGCCCACAGGGTCCTTCTTCTCTTCCATCCTTCCCTGTCTGCCAGAGCTTGTCCTGACCCAGGCGATGTGTTTGGAGAGTTCTGTTTAGGTAAAGAGAGTACGTAACAGATCAGTACTGAAAACACAAAGCAATAATTTTTGTTACTGAGACAAGAGTCTGTATGTCTGTTTTTTTAAATATTTCCTAATTAAAGAAGAGCTGCATTTTATTGGGTTTATTTTTATTCTATATACTTCAAATTTGGGTCTGCGGACAGCGCTTTCCTCCCTCTTGGTAGATGCGCTGAGCTGCTTCCGTGCCCCCTCCAGACATCCAAGGCCAGTTGTGCTGCTGCTGGGCTGTGATCACTCTCTGGCCAGTGCTGCCGCTGCCTGGAGACTGGGGCTCCGGTTTCAGGGTGGGCATTTTTTTTAAAGGAATCAAAGCTGTGTTTTTAAGCCAGTAAGTTATTACACTCCCGTGTTTGTTCTCTCCACACCTGTAACCCTTTTTCCAGATTTCAGTTTTAAATTCCTAATAAATTATTTGAAAACTGTCCTCCTCTGTCATTATTTGGGGGTGGGAGATTTTCAAATGGGCATTTCAGCTGAACTTGGACCTAGCCAGGGTCGCATCCTACCATTAGGTTAGGAATCCCAAGTAGGGCTCTCTCTTCTGCTCCCCATCTTTGGCAGTGGCCCAGTTTCTAATGTGCGGCAGGTCTGGTTTTAACAGATGGTGTCTCTTAGTTATGTTGCAGAGGTTTTGTATAGATTCTTGTAGATTGAAGAAAGGAGAGGCTAGTGTGGTGCTTGGGCGTTTGGTGGACCAAGGGGGCTTGATCCAAGACAGTAAAATGTGGAGATGGGAAGAAAAATCCTTAACAGACAACAGTGCAAGAGGAGGGTGAATTGTGACAGTGTGAAATAGCAGGGAACCCTGCAATGTAGGTCTTAAATACAGACAAGTCTTGAAAATGACTTAAGGCTCAACCCTGTAAGTTTAGGAACCAGTTGTAAGCTGGGATGTCCTCACAAGCATACCAAGGACCAGAGGCTTGGCATGCAGCACAGGCTGGGGGAAGCCAAAACTAGCATTGGTGAAAAGCTTTTCCCTGCTGGGATTTTTCTCATGAGGCATTCTGGTAATGCCCATATGGCTGCTTTCCCACACCTGGTGATCCTCTGGTTGAATTCAAATGAATGAAAGCCAAGATATGGCAGGTTTTTTGCTTCGTGACTTAAAAAGAGCCAGTTTATTGGAAGGTTTTTCTGGCAATATCAGTAATAAACTGGACATTGAGAAGTGATGAAAAAGGAACCAGGGTCTTGAGGCTCATAGGTAAGACAACAGAGAATACTTCTAGAAAGAGTGAAGGTAGCCAAAGTAGCAAAGGAGAAAGAAAACAAATTGATATTGAAGGGAAAGTCAACAGGTTGATCTGTGGGCAAAAGATTAAATTCTTTTCTGTGTGATACAGACTGTCCTTTACCACAGCCTTTAATGTGTGCTCAGTGTTGTATTAGGATATGAGAATATTGACTCTAACTCAGCATCTGTTTGACTTTAGGTAACTTCTAAGTGGGGAATACCAGAAAGAAAGAGCTTACCAGAGAGCAAAACTGTTAGAATGCTGCATGTCTAGCTTTTACCAGATGTCCTATGGATCTGTCAACATCCTGTGGATGTTATGGGCACCCTGGCATAGTTTCAGACCCTGTAAGGGGGCAGATGTCCTCATCAACCCTTATGGAAACATGCATTTGAACCTACTGAAGGGTGGTGAACCCTAGGTCTCCTGAATAAGCACTCTGTTTTATTAGGCTGTTGTGGAAATGTGGGCTTTGCCTCTTCCTCTGCTCTGAAAAATGGAAGGCATTTTGGTGCTATCAAGTGAGCTGTCTAAGGTCTGTATCTTGAGTATGTAAAAATGCCAAGCCTGTAGCCCTGGCAGTGTTAGATCCTCTGGGGTCTAAACAAAAGTGCAGTATTTGAGCTTGCCCCCAGCTGTCTCCAGAAAGCTTTTTCTTACCCATTTTTTTGATCTTCTTTCCATGTTCCCAACTTGCCTCATGCCTTGGCATAGAGAAGAATCAAAGGGCCTGACTGGGTTCTGCATTGGTGATGGAGAAACTGCTGTCTCTAAGCTGAGTCCACCGTGTGTTGAAACTTCTAAGCCCAGTTCAATTCCAGTGCAATTCTCTTACAGTCATGCAAACCCAGGCACTACTCCTTGTTTAAGCCAGACACAGAGGCTTTCCAGGTTGCCTGGTTCCTGTTTCATGCCTAGTCGTACCTCCTTCTCCTCTGTGGTTTCAAAGTTTAAAAAAAAAAAAAGGGTTCTTTTTTCAGTTCAGCTTATGCGAAATAGTCATTTGAGTGAATGACTTGTACGTTGTTCTCTGAATTAGGCAAGGAGAATCCATGGAGAAATACAGCATTAGCTGAGTAAGTGGGGTACCACAAAAGAAGATGCTGGTGTTAGCAGGATTGTTAATGGTGTATGCCAGCAATTTTCAATGTGACTACCACACTGCTACTGTTTTTGAGTAGAGGGCCCTTAAAAGTGTCCAGATCTTTCAAGCTGGCTTCTAATAGTAGCATTAGAAGAATTTGATAGCAAGAATCCAGAAAACAAATATTTGCCTTCTTGGCTTTCACAGATTTAACTACCCTGGCCTTCAACTGGTCACAACACAACTTGCTGTCCACAGCCTTCCGATGGAAGAAGTCTACATTTAGTAATATAAATAGTGGCTTGCTTATCTCATACGCATGTCAAGGTGAGCTGCTTGTATAAAAAGCCACCTTTCTTCAGCACGAGCCTCTCCATCAAGTCCTCCGAGAATGAAGTCCCTGGTCCTGCTCCTTGTGCTGTTTGGTGGGTCGGTGGCGCTCGTTGGGACTGGTAACACCATTCCTCACTCTAACCTTTGTGTCTTTTCCCAGTGGGTGCAGCCAGTGGTGTCGGTTCATCCCGGGCTGTGTGGGAGTTCCGCAGCATGATCAAGTGTACCATGCCGGAAAGCTATCCTTTGCTGGAACTTGGTGACTATGGCTGCTACTGTGGCTTAGGAGGCAGCGGAACGCCGGTGGATGACCTGGACAGGTTCCTTAGACTCTGCTTTTACAAACCTCTTTCCTTCCTTGTGCTTTCATGGTTCTGGCCCTGGCTATAAATGTTCACCCAACTCTGGCTGCTGTGAATGAAGCTCTCTCCCAAAGATTGAATCAAGGCAGATGTGTAGTCTCGCACCTTGATGCCATATTACTAACATAAAATATAATCCAAATAACTCTGTTTTCTGTGGCAGTTACGCTGCACTTATTCCAGCTCTTTTTAATGCAGCAGTGCTGTGCCAGGAGCCAGGATGCAGCTGTGCTCCCACTGCTCCATGCGCAACAACCGGCACATGCAGGGCTGAGCTGCAAAACACTGAGCAGCAGCACAGGCAGTTTAGAGATCACCCAAGCCTGATGGCCAGGACATGGTGAATTGTGTTGGCTGTCAGCTCTTCAGTGACCTGGCACTGACAGGACATGTAGGGTAAATGCTGGCTTTTGCTTTCCCAGTGCCCAGTAGACAACTGTGAAGATGTTCCACTAAATAGATGTGTACCAGACACCTTCTGGAGCATTAGCTGGCAGGATTCTGCCCCTTTGAGGTCCTTTGTATCTGCCCTCCTACCAATAAGTATCTATGTGTTCAATGACTTGTCAAAGCAGTCAGTGTATTTACGTGTCTTACTGCTCAGCAGGTCTGCCTTTCTGGTGTTTTCTCACATTTCCCTCCTTGTTTTCTAGGTGCTGTCAAGTACATGATAACTGCTACTCACAGGCAAAGAAACTGGAATCATGCAGATTCCTCGTGGACAACCCCTACACAAATTCATACAGCTTCAGCTGCTCCAGCGGGCAGATTACATGTAAAAGTATGTCCGCTTCCTTGTCACTCCAAACACCACTCCAGCCTCTCTCCTGAAGGAACGAGGCTGTCACACTCCATGCTTCTGAGGCACAATGGCGCTGGGCAAGTCCCTGCCAGTGGCTGTTAGACACAGGGCACCTCACACAGGCACTGGGGTGAATATGGTCCATCTACCACACGGTTCTGAGTTTATTAAGATATATGGTATCAGTACATAGGGAAACGTGTTCCCTTTTCAGGGGATTGAGAGACACTTTTCATGGAGTCCCTTTGATGGAGTATTTAAGAGATCACTGCGCTAACCGGGAAGTTATATCGCTAACGTAATGGTGGAACTTTCAAAGGGCATTGGAATGGGGATAAACAGTGGATAGGCTGGCAAAGACCTGCAGGGAAGGAGAAGAAGGAGATGGCTGTGCGGGAGCACACAGCTCTGTGGCCAAAGGGTCAGCTTTGAGCTCGCACCCCAAAACGCCGACAGCAGTGGGAGGGCTGTGCCGTGGCTGCACACAGGTACTGCAACGGCTGCTGAAGGCGCTGCGGTCTGACCGCTCCTGCTCTCTCCCACAGGCAGCAACAACGAATGCGAGATGTTCATCTGCAACTGCGACCGCGCCGCCGCCATGTGCTTCGCCACGGCCACCTACAACCCCGCGCACTACAGGCTGGACACCAACAAATACTGCACCTAACACGGCTCCGCTCCGGCCCCGCCGACAATAAACGCCTCGCACCGCCCGCGGGCCTCGCTGCGCCGCGCTGAGGGAACGGCGGGGGGGGGCGGTAACGGTTCACTGTGGCGCTCTCTGATTGGCCATTGGGAGGGGGCGGTGCGAGCGGGTGCGCTCCGTGGGCAGCCCCCGCCTCCCTGCGCGGCCCCGCCAACAACCTGAGGTACCCGCGGGGCCGCGCTCCCCACTGAGGTACCCGCGGGGCCGCGCTC
>JASSUY010050946.1:0-13853 GCA_032466535.1 Forpus xanthops | reverse complement strand
CTGTAAGGGTGGTGAGGCACTGGAATGTGTTGCCCAGGGAAGTTGTGAATGCTCCATCACTGGCGGTGTTCAAGGCCTTGGGTAGCATGGTTTAGTGGGAGGCATCCCTGCCCATAGCAGGGGGGCTGGAACTAGATGATCTTAAAGTCCTTTCCAACCCTAACTATTCTATGATTGTATGATCAGCTATTCCACAACTGGTCACTAACATTTAATACTCTGTAATCTTCACTTCCTTGTGAACAGCAGTTCTGTCTCTTCAGTCACAGATAATTGTAGTCTAAATACATCACTGAAAGGAAATAAACAGCAGGTATCTGCCAGCAGCCAGTGGAGCAGGCCACAGTGGAGCAGGCCACAGTGGAGCAGGCCACAGTGGAGCAGGCCACAGTGGAGCAGGCCACAGTGGAGCAGGTATTGCCCCATAGGCCCTGGAGAGGTCTATACTGGACCAGACATTCACCACACTGTAGCCTCTGGAGGACCCAAATCAGACCGGATGGACATGCCTTGAAAGAAACGTGGCCCACAGAGGACCCATGCTAGACTAGCTCACCCTGAAGGACTACAGCATGTGGAAGGAGCCATGCAGCAACAGGCAAAATGTGTAAGAAGAAAGGTGAAGCTAAGAGGAACTGCCATAAAGTGGCCATAACCCCCATTCCTCTCTACTGCTAGGCAGAAGGCAGGAGGTTGGGAATAAAAGGAGTCTCAGAAAAATGAAGGGACATAAGGGGTTTTATTTTTTGGCTGCTTCTCACCATCCATATCTATTTTAATAGGCAATAAACTTCATCTTCCTCAAGTCAAGTCTGTTTTCCCTGTGACAGTATAATGATTGCTTCTCTCACCTTGGGGGGGGGTGTCATTCTATTGTCCAGCTGCGTTTTGCTTCCATTCTTTAAGGGAGAATCTAGTGCTGCTTTAGTAGGCCCTAGGTACCTTGAACAGGGTAAAGAACACAGCAAAGCAGTTTGTATGGTACTTACTGGAAACCTAAGCCTTTATATTGGACTTGCTCATAGGAAGGCTTTGAAAACAAAATCCAAAAAGAACTAAGATTAAGAATAAAACAACAGTTTAGCCTAATTCCTTCCGTGATCACAAAAGCAGAATTAAATGCTTCCAGTGGACCAAAAGGAAGACCTCTTTACACCTAGGTAGTTCAGGCTCAGAACCAAGATGACTATCTTTGTAGTGGTAACAAAAGCCAGTGGAAGGGGCAGAGCTGAGTGATAAAGCGGAAAATTCTTTCTACTTGCTCACACACTTCAACAACCTGGTCAACATAGTAAGCAGCTGTTATCTTCTGTAAGGAAATGAGAAAGACTGAGTGTGAGCACAACTTGAACACCTGATCTCACTCTTTCCTTTTTCATCTACGAAAATAGTAAGAAAAGCAAATATAATTTTACAGAGTGAGTATTTTTACAGACTTCAAACTCCATGTCATTATCAGTAGCTAGACGTAACTCCTGCACTCAAAAACTAGTTTTCTGTTTTAATAGATATCTCAAATACTGGCTTAATCGAAGATACCAAATTGCTCAAAAGTGCTTCTGGTTCATGATTAGAGATTCTACTGTGGGAAGCTCGATACAGCTTAGATACACAGTACTGGTATTTTCAGTTAGGGACAAGACCAGAAAACCTTCCAGTGATTACAGTACTTCAAACAAACATCTACTATTAGACTATTCAAAGCCATATTGAAGGCAGAAGTCTCAAGCTTCGACTGACTGACAAGAACAAAGAATTATCAAAACAATCCCAGGCCAGCCTAGCAGCCCAGGTTCCCACCACCTTCCCAATAATTGTTCTGTATCTTTTCTTTAGTTACAAACATGGAAAATATTCATATGTAGTTTGGTGGCGAAACATACTTGAGCATTTCTGCACAAATAACTACATCACTTAGAAGTATTTGACTGAAGCATTACTTTTAAGACTTAATGTACTGGCTCAGTTTAGACACAGGTATTTACAGTTATATGTGGTATGAGAAAGTGACACATTTGCACAGGTATGTTTATTTCCCCCTGTGTTTACAGTGCATCAATTGTAATTTTAAACCATTCATAAAGCACAATTTCATACCAATTTTACATACTTTACATCACAGTTCAACGACACTAACACAACTGCACCAGCTAAATCAAATGAACAAAATGGCCATGAACATTTACACTATTCTGTAAACATTTTTTATAAACAATGGTAAAGGGTATTAACACAGACCACCATATGAAAGAGGAATGAGCTTTTCCTTAAATAAATCACTCTGTTTATAAATACTTCAATTCTCTCAATATACATTTACAGACATAATCGATTAAAAGCAGATTACCTACTCTGTTCTTTAAAAAGAAAATGTCTATAGAGATGGACCACTGTGTGTTAAATTCTCCTAACATAAGAAGCAAGCATATGATTAGCAGATTGTTAAAAGTATTACTGTACTTCAACCTCACTTCTGTTTGGTTACACCAACACTGAGAAGACTGCCATGTTAGGGAACTTTTACTTGAATTCCAGCAAATTACAATCAATCTTGTAGTACACATACGGGTAGTACTCCTGCTGACTGAGGTTTAAGCCTGGAATATCCATAGATGCCTGCAAATAAAGTTTTAAAACCAGTTACACTCTCACAGTTCAGACTCCTATTCAGAAGTAGGTGAAACATTCATAAGTTTTAGAAGAAAACAGGCCAGGTAAGACTTCAAGCTTAAATTTCCATGTTCAAGTGACTGTTTAAGCAATGAAGTTAGAGGTTAGACAAACAACTAACAATATTTTTCAAAGTGAACTAAAAGTGCTTTTTTCAAAAATCTAAGTAGTTTTGTATCAATATTTCATCTCTATTCTTGTAGTAAACTCACCACCACTAAATGGAAGGAAAAGTACTGCAATTGTTTTAAATGCTTCTAAACTCCGACAGTTTATGGAAAGAACAATACAAGCTGCTGAATGATCCATGAAGTTAAATGAAGCTCAGCATCTTTAATTTCTACCTCAATTGTCTCACATCCCTTTTTTTTTTTCTCCCAAAAAGGCCCAAAAATACTTTGGAAAAACATTAAATATATATTAATACATATTAAGAAAAATTATTTTTAATCTTTTAAAATTCAGCTAAACTTGTTGTGTGGTCTCTTTTTAGTTAACTTTTAATTATGAAAAGCACTGCTTTTCAATACAAAACAAATCAGTAGGTTAAGCCTCCTAGCAATGCAGTTTTAAACACAATGAGACCTCTACAGATGGAAAGGATGACTCCATCTTGAAATCTATTCAGCCTCCTTCAGCAGAGAAGGATCAAAGACAGCAACAGAACCAATACTGAAGCAATTTCTTTTTAAAGGCCACTGTTACCATAGACTGTGGACAATTTACATATTCCTTCTGGGCTCAAATAAAAAGAGATGAAAAGTGTCAAAGTTTGTTAAGCCAGTTTCAGATCAAAGTCAACTTTGTTTGAATTCTCTGAGGATATGAATCTGTATGGAGAGTCTGTAAGATATCTTTCCACCAGTAGTACGGAAAAATGCAGTGAGAAGAAATTACATGAAACTTTTATACCAGACAACTCATCAAATGCACTGGTTGTAACATTAAATGCCATCTGCTTTGCAGAAGCGTAGAACAGAAGTGGCATTTTTATAAGGAGAGAATTTTCTGTACTGAGAGATGATGCAGAGTATGCAGAGGTGCAGCTTTGTAATAAAGTAAATAGAGCTTTTGTGTTTAAACATATTAATCCTAATACTGAAGGGAAGCAGCAGTTACAAAAATACTTACATCAATGATAGCTGCTGCACTGCTGTCAAGGTGCTTGTATAAGTCATACAAAACCTCCCTTAGTTTCTTCATTGTTCTCTTATTAGGCTGAAGCAGCATTGCCTGGAAATTAACTGGCAGACCATACCTGAGGAAATGAAAATGCTGAAATAAAGCCTTCTTCCAAAACAGAATTTTATTTTATTTTGAGAAAGCAACCTATTGCTGAAGAAGAAATTCTGCTCATTTTCAGTTTTGCAAGACGATTCTGTTCCTACAGTTCTTTAGGTATCAGTAATATAGAACTTTCCTTAAACTTCAAAATAACAAAACAGAAGCCTAAATGCTTTTAAAAATATTTTAGATCTTTGAGTCCTTAGCACAGTTCTCAAAGTTACCTGAAGTCTTGAACTAATATTTGAACACTCCCATTAGGTTACTTGCAAGGCTTTGCTTAAGTCACTAGGCAGAGAATCTAGTCTCTACTCAATTCTCTTTTCTAGATGTGTGGAAACACATGCCAATATACAAATCAAGTTCAAACTTTCTTCCTTACTCAAGTTTGTCTTCAGAATTCAGCCCATAGCAGTTATGCAATTTAATGTGATTTCTTTCTCTTTTCTTCTCTGGTTGTCCTTTAATAAGTCCTTTATGATTTATTCTTTATGATAACTTATTAAAAAGGCTAAAAAAGAACACCCTTTCCATTTTCTGACTAAGGTAGAAGTCCTTTCAACTCTAATAATAATTCAGCTCCTTCCTTCTACTGAACAAATAGAGCTCTTCTTATGACAACTTAGTTACTGTATTTCTGGATAGGTATGAAATAAAAAAAAAAAAAGAGAGAACTTTGGTAGTTAGGGTATTAAATGGTTTTATACGTAAAAAGTTTTGACTACAAAACTCTTCAAAAGGCACATATTAAAGAAAAAGCATACACTTCAAAATGTCAAGCTATATTAGTCAAAGGCCAAAGGCTTTTATTCTGAACTATTACAATTTCCCATTTAAATAGAAGATACAGTAAGCTCTCTACACAAGCAGGTCATAAAGCAAGCTAAGAATCAGGAGAAATGCCTTGCTGCAACTTACAGAGTACCTGTAATTCCTAAAGCACTGGTGGAAAGAGGCAAGACACATAATTGTCTACTCAAATATTCTACAACTGTCAACAAGAGCTATCGCCATCAGCTATTTTTACTGCCCTATTTCTGGTTTTCTCCTTCATGGAAAAGTGGCACTCATACCCAGTTTGGTAAACCCAAGATAAATATAAATTCTTACAAAGTCTAGGAAGAAATACACTATTCAGGTCTGCCTCATTACCTTAAAACAGATTCAACAAAAACTCGTAGTGCTTTCACATGAATCCATGCAATGAAAGCTTCACTGAAGTTAACTTTCAGCCACCGAACCAGAGGCCCCTGTGAAAGGGAAGAGAAAAAAATATTATTCAAACTCCAGAAAAACATTAAACTTATTAATCATATTTGAGCAGATACTCAATATCTGTACCATGATAATAAAGACAACTTAAAAGCAGAGTTTCATTATGACATAATGGATCAAGGGTGTTTTGATACAATAAATTTAATGAGACTTCCAGTATCTTTTCAGTACATAACCTCAGCTGCCATGGGCTAACTATATTACAGACCATTTTAGCAATATCTGATTATTTCATTCAAATACTTGTCCATTTTCAAACTTCACAAACGATCAGCTGCAATATCAGCACTGGGTTCAACCACAGCGAGGAGCATTTGTGTTACAGGCAACTCAATTATCCCTGAGCAGATTAGCTGGATGACAGTCTGACTACATCGTGTCCTCTTAAGCAATGCTTTCTCAGAATCACAAGTTCATGAAATTGTTATGTAGCAATAACAAGTCTTAGATGTCTCACGCTTCTGTAACGACGAGTTTACAGACTTACAAACTGCTTCTTCTTGTCAGTTGACAGTCTATTCATTTCTTCTTTATCTGCTTTCATCTCTTCTTCATTATACTGGAAGTCACGGACCATAAATCTGCATTTGGAAGTGAATAAAATCAAAAGTGGCTTTCCAGAGATCCTTCTAAGCATGAGAGATAGAACACACACAAAATAAGCCTTACTTATATTCTCTGGCTTTATGCTTGAAGTCATCCACTGCCTTCCGGAACAAGGTGACGTTACAAAGGTAACTATCTTGATCCTCAAAGAGTACACTATAAGAAAGAAAACATGTCAGAATTAATAAGATTCAGACAGATGTGATATACAGTAGCTTAACTTGTAGTTTTTGCTACTAGGCAATAACTGTAGATAATTATACAGGATTAGTTCCCAAATTAAACACTTTATACAGAAAGTAACTGAAACTTTAGCAACCACTCTTAATTACTCCCTTTGTAAAGAACAGCAGTTTCCTTTTCACACTCAGAGACTTCACCACTCAAACACTTCATACATGCCTGAATATTTGTTCAAGTTAAAATGATTTCACAGAAAAATGAACTAAAGCTGGCTTAATACTGAGAAATTTGAAGTACAGAATTCCTAGAAATGCATGTTTTAAAGAAAAATGAAATTAAAAATAGAACACAAAGAGGCACAAGTTAAGAAAAAGAGCATTTCTTAGTCTGTAAAGACAATCCTTAGCTTTACTATATTATGGCTCAAGACAATACTGCTTATTTTGGGCAGAGATTTAGGCTGTCCCTCAATGCCATACTGTCTTTAATAAAAAGTTTAACAAGTCATATCTTTTTACGCTATCCCTAGATTATGCTTTCCCAGTAATTAAACAAGAATCATTAGCAGATCTCCCACTAGGCTTAAACTGATCCAACTCAAATGTGAAGTTAGCAAGAGCAAGGTCAGATTTTACAAGCACAGAACTGGCAATATCCAATCTACTTGATCATAACCCCACTCTGTCAGTTAAAATTAACAACCTGTCAGTGCTTTGTTCTACATGTTGACTCTATTTTCAGTGTGGTTACAAGACTACTGAAGTGGCTTAATGGTCCTACCAAGTCTTGCCCACCATAGCCAGCAAGCACCAGCTTGGTACCAAGGACCTTTGTTAGCTCAAAAGGGACAAGTTACTTTTCTTTGCACACAAAACCCCATTTCCAGTTCTTCATTCTTCAGCAGCTTTTGAAGAGTGTATGTAACTTGTTTCAAGTCCTCTGAATACAGGCATAAAACTTACAGGCTAGCAGCTAATATTTGCTGCTAAACACCACCATGCACTAGCTTGAAGCTGGATGTACCTGATCTGAACTAGATTAACTTCTCAATTCTTTTACTCTTGCCACATAAGTTACCTCAGTAAATTTTTTAACCCTAGAGTTCCTTTGATTTTTAGCTCTATTACAAGATGACAAGCTTGATCAGTTAAAGCTACAAAGCTAGACATTCTGTCAAGCTTTTGATTAATTTCAAAAATTCAAAGTCACTACTGTTAAAGATCACCTATAAAACAGAGCACATGCAAATGCAAGATTTAGCTTTTAACTACTTACTTGCTGGAACGCGGTACAACCATCTCTGCTAGTGTTTCGTACTGCTTAACCCAGTCATTATAATTTGACCTACAGGATACACAGGTTATCAGTAGATTTTTAGTACTGTAGTTAAGAAATCTTAGATTAATGATCCATTAAAAAAAAAAAGAATTGAAAACATTTAATCAACAAATCTTTCAAGATAGGTGCAGGTTGTCAGAAACACACAAGACCTAAGGGACAGTCTTCCTCAAGCTGTTTTTAAGATCACTGCTAAATAAACTGTAACGATAGCAAAAGTAACACATTTTATCTTCAGCCCTCATATAGGTCTACAAGCGTAAAATTTCTGAAATTAAAGAACTATTAAATCAGTCATCACTGAGTACAGATCTCAGGGGACAAAACGAACTTAAGGGTCAAGGTTTATCAGAAATTTCCTACGCAAGTTCCTAATTTGAACACTTTTTCCACAATTACAAATGGGTTCTCCCGAGTCCCGCACTTGCTTGAAGGACTGAGAATTTTGGAAGTCCTGCCTTTCTGCAGTTGGTGGAGAAGAGATTTCACCCTTTAAATACCAAAGCCAAGTCAAAGGCAAAAGAGAGTGCAGTCAAGATATACTAACACTTGTTTTCTTCTAAAGACACTGCAAAACTGGTTTACCTTTACCAGAGGTTTACTGGTGACAGAGACTTCATGTGATTAACAGCCTACAGGCTATCTTTACAAGTTGTAAGCTCCCTTTGTTCCCAGCTCCAGAATGACAGTCTAGGGCCATTTTCTCATTTTACAAGAGTCTTAAGGATATCTTTATCACCACTTCCCTTTATCAGGGTAAAAGGTGGGGCTTTTGTTGTTTAAACATTTCAGACAGGAACAATCTGTTCCCCCCAGCAAACCTTTGACATGATGTAAGCAATGTTACACTGGTAGAGACTTAAGTTAAAAAGCAATGCTCTGGCAATCTGAAAAAAAAAATTGTAGAGCAAAGTAGTAAATAGTTCACTTTGCTCACTAAGTGGTGAAAACCCGTAACACTAACCAGGATAAATTTCATCATTAAGCTTTCTAATGTAAAACAAGACATGTTTTCACTCAGTATTTTCATAAGGTTACCTTCTGCAACATCACTAGTCACAGGTAATATTAGGTAAGACACATAACTCTAATTTCCACTTTCTGAAAGAAATTCAGTAGCACTCAGCGCTCCTTACAAAGAGTTCTCATGTAGAGTGGAATGCAGGTATGCAGGCTCACTTGACTCTACTAAGCATCCAGACATCTGTGTTCATCCATCCAGGAAAACCCCAAATTCAGATGTCCCTTCTCACAGTACTACAGGGTTGTGGGATATATTATTTGACTTAAACTTCTTATCTTATTCTGCTTTTCAAACAACAAACTTACTTCGGTACAATCACTAATAACGTGACCAAATATTCTGAATCGAGTACAAAGTCCTCTTTCTTTACAATATCAGCAAGACTTCTGGTGAGCAAGCTTCCCCTGCAGAGAAACAAACACTGAGTAAATACATGTTTAAGAACTGAGTTTGTCTGGACAAGTTTCCAGTGCTCGATGGGATAACATTTTCAAAAATGTATTTTACCTAAGCATTCACTATTAGCAGAGCAAACAAAATGTCCTTATATGTATTTTGTATCTTACTGTCTAAAGTCACAAAGTTTTTACTAGTAGTTCCACTGCTGTGCATGATTTCCATATTCCAAACACTTCATATGCTTCAGAAGCCAAGTTATCTTTTAAAAATGTGATTTAAAAACACTAAAGCCCTTAAAACCGTTACCTGTGTAGTATATAGAGCTTCAGAATTACAACTAACCCAGTACAGACCCATATACAGAACCTGCTTTACATTTTTATTCAGTATATTGCCTAACATTCACAAAAGACTAAGAACACACACAGATTTAATGGGGCTTAACTGACAAATTACCATCCCTTAATGTAGAATTTATGGCTCACTCATAAAATGGCTGCCATTAGCATGATCCACGGTTCTGAATCAGGCAACAGGCTTGTACCATTAATTGCAAGGGTAGGGTTGGGTCAAATTAATCAACCATATTTAACCAGAAGTACCGCTGCACCTCAACTGTACTCCAGATAATCACCACATGTACATGACAAGAGTGCATGCAGTCTTTGTTTAATTTATTATCTTCATGTACACAACAGCTGTCACTCCGTTGGTTAATTCTGAGGGAAGAGATCCAGTAATATTGATATATTTAAAGCATAAAATGGAGTGAAGGGACAGACTTCCTTGTTTAGATAGACACCCAAGTAGCAGTGCTATGCATCAGTTTAACAGCAAGCTTCTCTCAAAAGCTCCAGCAATTTACTCTATTTGTATAGCTTTTGTGAGTTCAGAATTGCCTGTCAATTGCAAGTGAGCTATTACCAGCAAGTCATCTGGTAATAAATGTGCTTTTATAACAGCTGCTATTTAAGATTGATAAACATCTTAAAAATACATTAAGCTTAGAACCTGTACTTCACACAGGATAAAGTTTTCATGGTTAGATAACTTGCCTGTGCTACATTACCAAAAAAACCAATGACTTACGCATTCTTTCTTTCCAAATTCTGGAGGTTTCCTTTCAGATTATTGTATGCTGAGGCTCTTGCTTTTAGATCATTGTCAATCTGGTTTACTCCCTTAAAAATAAAAAGAAAAGGAACAGTGTATAAAGAACTAGGATATTTTCAAAATTATTCCTTAACTTCAAATCTTAGATCTGCCAACAAGAACTTAATCATAAAAAAAACCAACACACAGGTTAAAATGTTTGTTTCTCTAGCACTTGAGAAAATTCACCCAAAACTCAGAAAACTCTATGGCAGAATTTCTTTAATGGAAAATCAGCCAAAAATAAAAGTTACGCATTCTCTTCAGCATCAGCTGGACATGGTACCACAACCCAGCTGATCATTACTCCATTACCTTCAGGCTGACACCCTTCATTCAGCTGTTAGGAGAGATCAACTGAAATTTGCATTTCTACTGAGATACCAGTACACTTGTAAACACTGGGTACCATTTCCTCCAGCTGTTACTTCACTTCTCATTATATTTTTCCCTCATTAGTTTCAGTGACAAGAATGAAGGCACAGTTTTATGAGCAGTAAATCCAAAAATTAAGTAATCCAAGCCATTATCTACAGCCTAAGAGGACACTGTTCCACAGTATTTGCCTATTGCGCCTTCTAAGGTGAGCAGCCTTGGGCACTGAAAGAGTATCAACTGAATGCATCACCTGCCCAATTCTAAATGGCTGCTATTATATATAGTTCTAAATACTGTTAATTTATGTCTTTTGCCCCCAGAACTATTTCCTGTGGTATCTTTGCAAATGTAAACACAATAAATTGTATCACCATCTGCCTTCACAAAAATCATCTTTTATGCTGCTGTTTTACATTAGCACTGATTTACAAATACAAAGAAGAAACTGTTTTATAGAGATTTTCTTCAATTAGTGAAAATGTACATATTTTGGAATGTCTGAAGTTCCACAGGGTCAGTGCCAGCGTAGACAGAGAAACAGTATTTTACACTTGAATCTTACTTATTTCAGATAAATATATGTCTAATCAACTAGAGGCAGCAT
This sequence comes from Forpus xanthops, assembly GCA_032466535.1. Lineage (NCBI taxonomy): Eukaryota > Metazoa > Chordata > Aves > Psittaciformes > Psittacidae > Forpus > Forpus xanthops. The sequence goes on along the minus strand of JASSUY010050946.1, from coordinate 2,940 downwards.
TCTACATTTGTCACTGGCAGCCTACAATCATCTTTAAAACTTTCATATCAAGGCTCCAACTCTTTACTGATTATAGACTCAGATTCTCACATTTAGCTTGCCATTGCTGTTCCAGTAAGCCACTCTTCCCAAATCTACCCTCCACCATGATTGCCAAAAATAACTCATTCCCAGCTAGGTAACTTGGCAGCAAGTGGAATAACAAATGAAGCAATTAGTAGATTTTCAACTTCCAATCATGCTCCTATACAAAGAGCACTTTACGTTCAATATACACCATAACAGCTGGATAAGTGAAAGAATAATGTACAGTACTGGTTTGGCATTGTAATGCTACCTGTCCCCTCCTTCAGTGCTTCATCACTATGGTATGAAGAAAAAGCATATAAAGATTCCCAGGGACAAGTACATGAACACAGTCAAGGGACTCTACCTTTATTTGGACTTTGATCACGGACAGAACATTTTGCTTTGCATACAACACTTCAGCTTGGGGATCCAGATAATGATTTTGTTTCCACAAAATAAATATAAGACACTTCATTATACAGTGACCTTGTTTACAGTAACACACAAGCTCACTGGTCTGTAGCAGGAGGAAGTCATTAAAAACCTGAACATTTTGGCAGTTTCATTTGGCAACATGTTAACAGCTTGCACCTTTAAAAGATACAGCAAAGCTTTAGGGAAAAGACTCAACACAAGACAATTTACTTTAAAACAGATGAGTACTTAAGTTTCTTTAAATTCTTTGACTGATGCAAGCTCTAGCAAAGCACGTGGAGCACTCCAAGTGTCACAAAGCATACATCTCCATGAAACCCTTCATTATTTCAAGAAAAAGCACTAAAGCTTTTTTAAAAACTTTTGTACCACTTAAAGACAGCATTAGGTGAAAACTTAATCAGAAACTATTAAGCTATTAACCAGTGTGTTTGGATTCCTCTTAAGCTATTAACTAGTGAGTTTCGATTGTAGATGGACAACCTTTCCCTCTGTGTTTTCCAAGGATCAAAACTTTTAACAGTCTAACTACGCAATGTTTAATGAAAACAAAACAAAAAAAAAAAAACAAAACAGCAAACCCCATTGATATTAAACACTGCCTTTACGAATCAGTTCAATTCATTGGTTCCTAATTGTCAAGACTTTAACTGCTCTCTGTTGTAAAGTCAGGAACCTTTCAAAAAGATAACTGCATAGACCTGTTACTGCTGCACTGACTGCAGTTTACTGTAAACAAGAACCAGTTTAGCTTCCTGTTAAGACGTTACAGAATGCAGAACTGCAAACCTCATTTTCACAACAGAGCTCTTGAAAACACATTTGTGTAAAACTGCCAAATGATGCAACCATATAAACTTCCTTCTGGTAGTAGAATTGGTGCATAGCTCAGAAAAGTCATTGCAAAGTGAGGCAGACTCATGATATTGCTAAAGAAAGTATCAATCTAACACAGTGGGCCTATTTCTACATGTTGTTTATAGAAGAATTTACCTTACCTTTGCAATAATTTCTGAAATATTCTTCAAGGATTGCTTGATCGGGTATTTGGCCATATCCCACTGGAACCTTGTTATATAGGTGACCAGGTCAACTAAAATTTTAAAGAATAACTTTAAGATAGACAATAAAAAGACTGATGTATTATATTCCATGTAGGACTGCTGCAACAGAAGAGTACTGTAACAGACTGTTTATGGACCTTCACATGTATGGATCCTGCTGCTTAAGAAATTTGAACATAACTTGCAACTTGATTGTTTATCTGTGACCTCTGCTTTCAGACCCTTTATCTTCCCCTCTGCCGACCCTAAATGATATTTACTACTAAGTCAATGATGGCTGGAGAAGTACAGACAAGACCAACTATTTTTTGCTTTGTATGAAAAATGAAAGGAGGGCTACAGCAGAAAATAAAAAAAAAGTAGTAAAGATTATTTATGTTCCACCAGAGACCAGTGATGACAAAACACAGCCCTAAAGGATCAAAAGGCTTCTGTAAGAGAGTATTAACATGTAGCTTTAATTACTTGCCATTCTGGATCCTACAATTTATCTTAGGGCAAGTGACTCACGGAAAAACATACTTCCACGTCTAAACTAGGCTTTCAGAATGCAATACAAAGAAACAGCATTCAATATGTTTCAGGATCATCGCCTTCCCCCTAGGCTTTTAGGATGCACGTATCATGATTAACACTTTACCTCCATTAGCCAGAAGATTCTCCTGAACTTTATCTTTACTGTCCTCTAGAACATCAGCCATATACTGGGCCACTTTCTTTACAACACTGAAAAATGAAAGATAAAGACATAAAATAAAAAGAATTAAAAGACTGCTATTTTGAGAACATTTATGAAATTGATCTGAAATTGGATATAAAAAGATAGAGTTGATTGCTTTACATACAAGCTTTCCAAGAGCACAAACTGGGCTCAGTATCTGAAGGTAAGCAACTTATCAAATACATGCCAGAACTTCATTTAAACCCTTCTTTAGCGTTGCTACTTGTCAGTTCTCAACAAGGTGAGGCTACTTCCCTTACCTCCAGGTAACAGGTGTTATCTCCCTATATTCCAATGTTTTTTTGAAGTCTGTGCTACTTTCAAAATCCCAACCCCCATCTAAAAAATGGACAGCAAGACAGAAATCATCAATAATCCAAATTAAACACAAGGCAACCATGAGAATGAAACACCAAAGACAACAAAAGAGCTATGCGGAAACCTCAGCCCTAAGCCCAGCCCTCATGAGATTTGACACTCAAGACCTGTCTTCCTCATAAGAAAAGTTACAGAATCATAGAATAGTGAGGGTTGGAAAGGACTTCAAGCTCATCTAGTTCCAATCCCCTACCAGGGGCAGGGACACCTCCCACTAAACCATGTCACTCAAGGCTATGTCCAACCCGGCCTTGAACACTGCCAGTGATGGAG